>VZSG01000586.1:414101-431880 GCA_013398315.1 Nothoprocta pentlandii | reverse complement strand
GCACAGCCCTCCGTAGTGTCGGCCACTCCACCCAGCTTGGTGTCGTCTGCAAACTTGCTCAGGGTGCACCCCATGCCCTCGTCCAGGTCATTGATGAACAAACTGAACAGCACTGGGCCCAGTACTGACCCCTGGGGTACACCACTGGCCACAGGCCTCCAACTGGACTCGGCCCCATTTATCACCACCCTCTGAGCTTTGCCATCCAGCCAGCCCTTGATCCACCTCATTGTGCATTCGTCCAGACCACTCTCATGGAGCTTCCGTATGAGGATATTATGGGAGACAGTGTCAAAAGCCTTGCTGAAGTCAAGGTAGACAACATCCATGGCTCTCCCCTCATCCAGCCAGCCTGTCACCCCATCATAGAAGGCTATGAGGTTCGTCAGACATGACTTCCCCTTGGTGAATCCATGTTGACTGCTCCTCAGCAGCTTCTTCTCCTCCATATGCCTGGAGATTCTCTCTAGGATGAACCGCTCCATCACCTTTCCAGGGACGGAGGTGAGGCTGACCGGCCTGTAATTGCACTGCTCCTCCCTCTTGCCCTTTTTGAAGACTGGAGTGACGTTGGCTCTCTTCCAGTCCTCGGGCACCTCCCCTGCTCTCCAGAACCTCTCAAAGATGACAGAGAGAGGCTAAGCAATAACCTCGGCCAATTCCCTCAGCACTCTTGGGTGCATCCCATCTGGGCCCATAGATTTTTGAGTGGCCAGTTTGTCTAAGTGATCCCTAACCCAATCCTTTTCAATCAGCGGAAGGTCTTCCTCTGACCCATTTATTTCTCTTTTACCTGAGCCCTGCAGTTAACAGGGAGTGGCCTTAGCAATAAAGACAGAGGCAAAGAAGGCATTTAGTAACTCTGCCTTCTCGGCATCCTCCATCACCAAGGCCCCCTCCCCATTCAGCAGTGCACTAACATTTTCCCTCGTGTTCCTCTTGCTATTGATATACTTATAGAAACCCTTCCTGTTGTCCCTGACTTGCCTCGCCAACTCTAATTCAACCCGGGCTTTGGCCTTCCTCATTTCGTATCTGCATTCTCTGACGATGCGCCTTTATTCCTCCCACGTGGCCTGTCCCTTCTTCCACAAGCTGTACACTCTTTTTTTCTCATTCACTTTACCCAGCAGTTACTTACTCATTCATACAGGTCTCCTGCCCCGCTTCCTCGACTTCTTTTTTTGTGGGAATGCACCGATTCTGAGCTTGGAGGAAGTGGTGCGTGAATATTAGCCAACTCTCCTGGACTCCCTTTCCTTCTAGGACCCTGGCCCAGGGGACTGCTCCAAGGAGCTCCCTGAAGAGGTCAAAGAGAGACCTTTTCAAGAGAGATTATACAAACAGAAAAATTATATTATTTCGATTGAAATTGGCTTTGCATTCCCTTTGCTTTCTGTTTGCTAGCCCTAATTTGATCAAGTGCTTCTACTATTACTCATTTAGATTAGCCATGTGAAAATTTTAGAAAAAAATGATTGTTTCATCCGTTCTTCTTGTAATGTATTATTGTTCACAAAGCAAGTAGATATACAAGAACTAAGGCTTTCATAATGAAATTGCCCACAGATATTTTGGTGACTTTTTCATCTGAAATCAAAGCACCTATAATGGTACAGGACCAAAAGCCTAACAATTGACTGCATGAGCTATAGAGTAAGTAAGGAAAGAAAGGTAAGAGTGTGTTGAAATTCACTAACTGGTGTTAGATGATGCCACTTCGGTTCCTGGGCCGAGGCCATCCGCCCCGGGGTTTCAAAGCACGGACACCAATGTGATGGCATGCTAAGTGACCTTTATTGCTTGCTTCAAACATCCTTTATAGTTTCCCCTCTGGTGGAAGCACTGCAGGTGATGCCCAATCCCCAATCACAAGCGTAGCCTGACAGTATATCCTTATTTGGCAGCGCTATAGGCCCGTCCCTATTCTTTCCGTAACATCGCGAGATCTTCTGAACGCCATGCCTTATACTAAATCCTGTCTTATGCTACGTCACTTATGCTAAGCTCCCAACACTTCTAAGCTCCCTACAGAGTGTAGCTTACTATAATGATTTTAGATGTTGTCTCCACTGCATGGACCACGTCTAGCAAAATGCTTCAAAAGGCAGAATAGAGTTATTGTACTTCACAGTACCTTACCTGGTCTAAAATACACAAGCACCCCATTTCTCAATAGGTGAAATTACCTATTGTTTGCATTTGTTATTTAAGTGTCTACTTACTGCTTCAGTATTCTGGTCTTTTGTTCATTTTACTATGCCCTAAATCAGATAACCTGAGTGAACTGTATCGAAGGAAGAAAACAAAAAGGCTCCTGCCACTGACACATTTGGTTAGGCTCTTTGCTGATATGTTCTGTGTACACTGGCATTTATAAGTTGTTCAGATGAATACTGAGAATATTTTTTGTTTATTTGATTTTTTTTTAAGTATGTTTGTGGTTCTCCATACTTTTTTTCTTCTGATACTTTTGAATTCAACTCTCCTTATATTTTTATAAAAGCATTGGACATCCCTTTGCAGATAGATAGGATTAGGGTGACAAGTTCATTTTTGATAGGTGGGTACCTTTTTTGTAGTAAAGATCATTTTATTAGGTGTAAAAGGTACTTTGTTTATAATTTCTAAAGATAATGTTATTTTTTATCCTGAGAAGCTATATTTAGTTATTTGAAGATTTCTACTATACTAATATTTTTTTGTACATTTAAAACTTAAGTCATTCTTTACTGAACTATTAAGGCCAATTGTAACTGTCAATTAATTTGAAGTTTTTTTCACCTCTAGAGGATCATGTAATCAGAATATTAGTGACATTTTCTCTTATGTGAAATGCATATGTTACTTTGAAATTAATTGGCAAGCAAGCCATTTTAACCACCAAGCTACTGAAAAATAAAATAATAAATTCTTAGTATTTTAAAAATTATAAATAGCCATATCTGTCATTATCTGTTAATAGTAACTTCAGAACTTTCATTAGTAGCCTTACATTCACACTAAGCCTCATGTTTTCTGACAAAGCAATAGAAAGATATTAGCTAGTGAGTTTCCTCTAATGGCAATTAACTTTCTATAGTTAAGAGTTTGAGGCTTCATTGTTGACAGTAGAACCTCCTCAATATTACTTAGAGACTTAGTTGCCTTTTAGGTAATAGGAGTATCATACGTTTCCCCATATTTGTAATTGAGTGATGATACTTATTTCTTTGACATCAATTTGACCTTTGACCTTTGATATCAATGTACACAGTACAAATGGTGTTATATATGGTATTAAAATGCTTCATAAAATATAAATTCCTATAAATATTTCATAAACCCTATGTTCTAGGTTTCATTTTTCTTCCGAATGGGAATGATTTCTTTTTGTTTGCTTTGAAGATTTAGAGTAATCTGTATTTCAGACCTTCTGAGGTCTCCCCTGACTGCTGAATGTCTTCTACTGCTCACCTATATGGGACTAAGTTTGACTTTTGTGTTAAAATTTCCACTCACATGCTGAAATGGTTGTCAAAAAAATAAGGATCCCAACACTGGACACTGTGAAGTTTATTTTCTTTCAGATAGTTGCCACTGTGATTTTTTTCAGGAAAAAAAATGAACATATTCTTATTGCAGTTAATAATAATTTATAATGGAATCTAAAATATACTCTCAGCTGAAAGCATCTTTGGTATGTTAAGGAACACAGTTAAAACAGTCCTACTTGTACTTTTTAAGGCAATCCATTTTAGAGGATATTTAAGTATGCATTTTCTTAAAGATTTTGCTCTTCCTTGGAAGTCCTAATGAAAGTGGCAAAACTTTTATTACTTAGCTTATCTTTTTAAAATCAACTGTAACTTAGTGCAACAGTTTAATGGACGTCAGACCTCTTGTATAGCACAGCTGAGAGTGACAAGTTTCTCTATGGAGAACGCTAATTTGATGTGATAGCACTGTGCAGAATCAAGCAAAGCTGACACAGTGATTATCAGCTACAGGATCAGAGGGTCAGCCTGTTGACACTCTTCCTCTGGCAGCTAAGGGAATGAGCGAGAAAGAAAAAGGTCGGTAGCTGCTATAATCTTTGGGTTAAGGTGCAGAAGGGAAGAAGAAAAAGGCTGCAAATGAGAGCATCAGTGATTTGCATTGTCAGTGTGGGGCAGAGATGTCAGGAAAAACTTGGCACTAACCACATCCAGGAATAGCCTGGGCCACCATGTCTCCACAGTGCTGTAATTCTGGGGGCCATGGCAGTGTTGCCTTAGGCAGTAAGTGTGCCTTCTGTCTCCTCAGCACGAATTTAGGAAAGATAGTTAGCCAGCAATGAGGCAAGCACGAAGATGAATGCAAACTACTGCCAGAGGCTGGTGTGCAGCTTGGTTTGTGACTGCCAGCTCAAAACAAATCTTGTTAATGGTATAGTTGGGGGTGGTGAGGAAAAAACACGCTGGAAAGTAATACAGGTGAATGATTAGTCAGAAAATTGCTGTTTAGCCTTGAATCACTGATTAATCATCTTGTGATGAATTATATAGTCTTACATTCCTTTTATGAGGTTCAGTAAAAGTGCAGTGCTATTGAGGGTGATTATGTTATTCTATAGTTTGTAAAAAAGAGAAGGGATCATGAAGGAATCAGGGATCCATTATCTTTGCAGCATTTGTGTTAAAAAAAAAGATTAGTTTATAAAGATAAAACAAAAATAGCTATCAGAAAATCTGAAAGGAAAAATTCTACGAATTTGTTGTAAGGCAGGACATTCTCCAGATGTTTTCACCAATCTCTCTGATCATAGCCTCATATATCACAGAGAATGATACATAATAGTAGATTCAGAAGGTATATATTTTTTTCCGGGCAACATTTTTTTTTTGTGCTGTCAGTTAAACTGAGATATGAGAGGTTCCTAATGTCACCAGTCATGCTGATGGTGCACAGGAAAGCTTCACGTGGGATTCTCATTTCTGGGATTATAAGAAGCCCTGAAAGTCTACAACTCAAATGCTCCAGTTCAAACAAGTAAATATTGCTATAGAATTAACCTTTATGAGCATTTAGCTGATCATCAAAAAACAAGTCATTTACCAAGGGAAGAATGATGATTGCATTATTATTGATGCACTGTGAATTAAATGTAAGCCTTAGGCACCAAATATCAGGAAGTAGTATTTGCTGATATCAACAGAAGTGTTATATTGCATGTTGATATCCATGAAGGAAATGAAAATAGAAAATGAAAATTGCATTGGAAAAAACAGGTGTTTGGATACTGTGTGTTTTAAGTAAGTTATATAAAGTTAATATAAACCTATAGCTTTTGATCTGTATAGGAGTTATATCTTCATTCTAAAGAAAGCAGTGCTGCTAATCAAATCAACCAGTGAATTTGCTTTATACAGTAAGCTTACATTTACATGGCAAGGAATACAAGAGGGTTTTTTTTTCATTTAGATAAATAGGAAATATCTCATTATCTTCTGCAAAAACATGAGTTCTAGAAGCATCTTCGTTCTATTGGCAAGTGGCATAAGCAATAAGCTGAAAACAGGAATGAGGTAAGAGCTTATGAAAATCAAGAAAACACCCTTCCAGTTAAAAAGTTTAAGAGTGTACTATCTATGAAAGTTTAAGAATGTACTATCAAAAATACCAAAACTGAAACAGTATAATAGAGAAAATAAGCTCTTGATTTCCTAGCACCAAAATGATAAAAAAAAAGAGAGAAAATGTAATGGTGGTATTGATATACATATGTATGTGTGTGTGTGTGTATAAACGCATATTTACTCTCATCCTCTTGCCTCTTGTGCCCATTATTTCCTCACTCTATTCCCATGAGTATTCAGGTGTATATACTCTCTCTTCCCATCACTCTAGCACCTTAACTATTTCCAAATAAGAAGAAAAAAACAAACAAACAAACAAAAAAAATGAAAACCAAGTGTAATATATTCAGAAGTTTGATAATGTTGTGCATGCAAATGCAAAGATGTTGTGATTCTACTGTTAATAACAGCAGCTATTTATGAGCTGTCTTTAGAAAAGCTGTTGTATAAGAACGAGTTGTAGTTATTTAGCTACATCCTTTGTATAGGTTATCTGAGCTTGTATTTTCTGCTTTGTAAATTGCACACGTGATGCAATTTTACTGAATTCTCTATTGATGCTCATTCAGGACATCATCTTAGATGGTTTTTAAGCAAATGTTTATATACTTCCTCAGGGTAAGATGCAGTTCAATACAATGAATACTGAGGGCAATGAACATATATACAGCAGCTTCCATTGATCCTGCTTAGAATTTCCATTACTGTGCTGCTTGGTTACATTAAAATGTATTAAAGGCAGTATAAAAATACTTCCATCCGAAGCACTGTGTCCCCCTAGAAGGTAAAGCAGCTGACTTATGTTGGGATTTGCTGTTAGAAAGAAATGTATTAATGTTAAAAACTAGTCTTCTAAATTCCTGATGCATGTTTGGAAAATGACTTAGAATTTGCAGCCAGTGAGAAAGGAAATGTAGTGACTTTACTGTGAAGAAAAAAATATAGGCAGTTAACAGAAAAAAAAAAAAAAAAAGAGAAATTCATATGCAATTTAGAAGTCATTGTTTCTCAGTGTTTTCAGGAGGCTATTATTAACTGTGGAAGACTGAGTGGGAGATTAGAACTAAGTTGAATCTAGCATGATCAGAGGATACATCATCCATGACATATAGAATCATAGAATCCTTAAGGTTGGAAGGGACCTTTAGACATCATCTAGTTCAACCCCGCTGCACACGCAGGTTTATCTAGAACACGCGGCACAGGGCTATGTCCAAGTGGGTTTTAAAGATCTCCAGAGCAGGAGATTCTACAACCTCTCTTGGCAACCTGTTCCAGTGCTCTGTCACTCTCACTGTTAAGAAATTTTTGCTTAAGTTCCTGTGGAACTTTTGGTGAAAAAAAATGTGTCCGTTTCCTCTTATCCTATTGCTGGGCACCACTAAAAAGAGGCTGGCCCCATCCTCCTCACGCCTTCCCTTAAGGTATTTATATACAATGATCAGGACCCCCCTCAGCCTCCTCTGAACAGATCCAGCTCTCTCAGCCTTTGCTCATAGGGCAGATGTTCCAGGTCCCTGATCATCCAAGGAGGAAAATCCTTTTTGGATTTTCCAGAGTTATCACCATTTCCAGCAGCTGAAAAGCTTTCCTAGCAGCAGACCCACTACGTGTTTAGAGGAAGAGCATGTGAACTGGTTTTCTTCGCTGTTGCCAATGACTCCCTGTAAATCAGTTAGTTGCTTATCTTAGATTGTAGAGCTGTTGCACCTTATCAAAAAGAAGACTTTATAGGGCCACATATATCTTTTTGTTCCCATTCTACAGTCAGAGAAATCATAATCAGTCTCTGCATTGATTTTATTATGTGGTAGATATTCAAGATTTGAATCTTATGGAACTGCTGCATTATTCTGCCTTGCTTTGCTTAGTTATTCCCCTCAATGGTGTTTCATTCAATTCATTGAATCCTCTTCAGCCTTTCTGTTTCATGATTTGTAGACTATCTTCTTGCATAACTCATTCCATCAAATATTATAGTTCTCCCTGGTGTTGGGCCCAACTAGTGGGCAATAAAGTCATATCTTCCAGAAAGGTATCAGGCTCACTTTTGAAGAAGCTTTGCTTTAAAATATTGAAATCATAGTACTTCACCAGGACGATCTTTCTTTTCCTTTTTCCTTTTTCCTTTTTCCTTTTTCCTTTTTCCTTTTTCCTTTTTCCTTTTTCCTTTTTCCTTTTTTTCTTTTTATAAAGATAAATCACTCCATTTAAATGAAATGTACTTTTATTTTCTGTTTGAATTTGTCTAATTTTACCTTTCTGCCATTGATTCTTATTAGGCTTTATTCTGCTAGATGAAAGGGCTCTACTATTTTGTATCTTTCCTTGTGAAGTTACCTCTCTTTTTTTTTTTTTTTTTTCTTCTTTTTCACACACTGAATCTACTGAGCTCTACTGAGAAGAAAAAGAAATAACCCTAAGGTTGGGACATTCCAGCTGATGTGTATAAATCCAAAATCAAACTTAATGCTGCTAGAAATCTAAAATAGCTTCTTCTAATAGCAAATGTCTTTTCAGCTCTGCTTATAACATGACCTTATCAACTCTGCTTATAATAACAAAGTGTAATGGGATGTGCTCTAGAAATTGCTTTTCCATACACGATCACAAGTGATTGTTCAATAACGAAATTCAATACTGAGAATTTTATTTCTTTGTTTCCATGTATTTAATTTCCAAAATAATTACAGTTGACTTGACACATCTTTTTGTATGTACCCTTTCATTCTAGTAATAAAAGATAAATATTATCCCAAAATATAAACAAGCCCATGTAGGCTGGAATGGTTAACAAAACAACAAAAAGAGGAGTGGGAAGTCAGAGGTATGTGTGGGTTTTACAGTTGCAGACTCAGAAATGCTCCAAGAAAATGTTTCTGAAACTGGAATAACTGAATGCTTGAGCATGATGTATTCCAGTAACTTATGATATAAATTCAGGTATAAAAAGGGTGTTTTCTGCAGGTAGTTGCAGTCACAGCATAAATAGTGATATGAAAAAATGGAAACTACTCCTCTTAGGTGAATACTGCTGTGGTCAGGTCAATACTTCACAGTGGTTTTGTAGCTAAGATAGCAAGGATTAGGCCCTTTGTTTCTATAACATCTTGCTTCCATTTCCTAGCAGAAAACCAAAGAATATTAAGTCTCACCACTGATTTTGTCTCTTGTTCTGCAACTATTTATGGATATATTCAGCTGCTGCTTAACAATAGAATCTCATATGTGGTTAGGAGTATTTCTTACCTTACTAAAAATGGCTGGCTTATGGATTTATTTTTGCTGCCATCAGTGCAGGAGGCCGAGGTTATTAAGCTTTGCTCTGACTTACGCCCTCCAACTGATCTGATTGCGTCAGGTTTAAGATTCCCTCATGTTAACTGTGATAGTGCTTGTTGCTACCAGTCAGTGGCTTGCATAGAATTTAGATCAGATATGTTGTTACTTCATTTTCTCTTTTCACTTTGTGTATTGCTTTGTTTTTCTCCCAGAATTGGAGTAACACTCTAAAGGTGAAATCCTATTGACATCAATAGCAACCTAATGTCAATAAGGCCTAAAATTTATTCCCTCTGTATTGATTTGTGGGATCATGTTTTATGACACATTTTCTTAGACATGTTAAGGTTTTTTTGTCATTAATTTTATTTGTTCTCATTTTAGCTTTAAACCTGTCCTTTCTGCTAAATATCTGGATAGTGACACTGTGTATCATATTTTCATATCTAAAATGACATATCTAAACATATTTACATATCTATACCCTTTATATCATTTGTACATAATTGGTTCTTGCTGTTCGTATTTCTTGCTGAATTGTAGTAGGAAGGCGTTTGCCATATTTTATTTAATTATTCTCAGTTATGATCCCATGATATATTTACATGATTTGATCATATGGTTTATTTCCTTAGATGCTATATACAGCACTCTAATAATGCACTCTATATTTAAGAAAAAAATTGCGAACCATCACCACTTTCCTGAATCAGAGACAGAAACTATAATACCTAAAGTCCAATTCTCTTCACTATTAATTAGTAGAACAGTTAGAAGCTCCTGTTAATTTAGATCAGCCTCTACCATCTCATGGTCACTACAGTCAAGGCTTCCACCACCTTTATATCCTCTATTTGTAGGAATCCAATCCATCACAGAGTCTTTCTCTAGTGGCTACTGATTCACCTGAGTTAGAAAGTTGTCCTTTATGAACAGAAGGATCCAGGAACCTCTTGGATTGCTTGTACCCTGCCTTCTTGTCCCTCCAACAGATATGAGAGTGGTTAAAGCCCTCATGAGCACCAGGACCTGCAAATGTGAGTTTCTGAAGAAGGCTTAATCTCATTTCCTTTCAAGTGTATGGCAGTAGACACACACACCAACAGCACCTATGTTGACCACCTTTATTTCCTGACCTATAAGCTCTCAGCTGGCCCCTTACCCAAGAATCTTGTACCCCAAGGCAGATCTTCCTGCATTCCCACTGTTCACACACAAGTTGACTTCTCCTGCATACTTTCCTGGCATATGCTTCCTAAAGAGTCTGTGTCCATTGCAGCACTCCAGTTGCATGACCTGTCTGATATTAGCCACATGAGATCATAGCCCTGCAACTACAAACTGAGCTCTAATTCCTCCAGCTTGTTCCCCATGCTGCATGTGTCAGTTCACAGACACTTCATATTGGCACCTAGTAATGCTGAGTTCCCAAAGAAGGTAATAGACTCTCCCCATGGCACTTCTTTATTTGTGTGCATACACTTGTGGTGGGTCTCATTCTACCCTATTTTGTTATTAAATGAAGATATACTATCTAAAGATAAATAATGAATTACAGTCTTCTAAAACATTACATAAATCATTTTTATGTTTAAATTATCACTTAGCTCCAAATGTAAACTGTATGGAGCTGGCTGTTCCAATTCAAAATGTAAAGTAATATCTACTAATGAAAAGCAAATTATTCTAGCTAAGCTATGAAACAATGCAGAAACATATCAGGACTTATGCTTATTGTAGGAATATAAAATTATATAGTGATATCCAAATATATGCATGTACAATTAGGTGAAGAACTTGAGAATTTCAAATTGTCGAGCTGCATTAAGCAATCTTACTGGGCTGAATAAATACTGGGATATAAATCCCAGACATAATAGACACATGCAATCAATAAAATCAGTCAAATTTACCAGAGCAAAGTGATGATTTTCTAGTTGATTTTGTGTGTGCCACAAGACAGTTCTTGCCAGTGAGCTTTTGCACTGAAGGCTTCAGAGAATTTGTACCTCAAGTAAACTAGCAATGCCACCAAAACCTAGGTTATTACGGCACTTCAGTATCCTCAGATTCTGCAGGGTTCTTTTTCTACAGCAAGGCTTTGTGAAGTTGTTGTGTAAATGAAATGAGAGACCTTTTGGGCCTCTATTTTAGTTTTAGTGTTTTAGTGTTACTAAGATTGTGATTATTTCTTCTTCCTTTTAAACTGAATGAACAAACATTAAAAAAAAATAGGCAAGGTGATTATGATTTTTATTTATTAACAAACACTTTTATTGTCTTGATCTTATTAGTATATAACTCATAGTCTGTAAGTTTGCACCACAACATATATACACTGTATTTACTATGTTTATTTTTGCAGTTACTGGGACTGGACGGGACAAGGAACTTGAGCCCTATCAGGGCTAAAAATATTTTAGCCCTATCAGGGCTAAAAATATATCTGTCATCTGATCTGCCACACTGAAGTCAAAACTATCTGCATTATCCACTATAGAAATGCAAGTTATGCTAGAGCCAAGGCAGAAGATGAAGAGCTAAGATTAAGTTTTCCTCCATTTCAAGGTCCCAACTCTTTTGAGCTACTTTGTGTAGTTGAGAAGGCCCTGTAGTGGCCTCACTTGCAACAGGACATTTGTCACCTATGAGTTACTGTGTGAGTTTTCTTGGGTAAATCCTTGCTGCTCAAGAAAATATGCCGCTTACCTGCTGATGGGAAGGGAATGCCAGCCTCACTTTTACATTTGTGCTCTATCAGTACTTAATTATTCCATCATGCCTGCACAAGATCTTGGACAGTATCTGAGGCTTAAACAATTTCCCAAGCTCTTTGTTTTATCAAAGTCTCTGACAGGAGGAAGTAATAGCCCTTAAATGTCTGGATTCCCACCTTTTATAATTTTCTATGGAATATAAGTCTGCATTATGAGTGAGGAGAGATTTGTACTGCCTCTGTTGTGCTGAGAGATTGTTGACAGTCTTGACCCAGTTCACCATACTCAGATTATTTTTTTTTTCCAGTGTACTGGAAAGTACTACTGACAGAGTGCTACTGCCAGAGTACTACTTTCAGTCATCTTTTTGCCTAATTCTTTCCTTGTAGGTAGTTATATATTTATCCTTATGAGAATATCTGCCCAAAACAACCATTCTACATCATTTGGTTTGGAATGGTAATACTTTAGCTAGAGAAAACTAAACATGTAATGCTGTTGCTCTTGTAGCCATCTGGTTCAAATTATTTTCTTTTCTTTGGTGACAATGAAATCCAGCTGTGTTTAAAATCCATATAGGCCAAATGTACTTCCTTTAGAAAATGGAAATTCAGCCATCATAAAGCAGATAGTGACTAAAGCAAGAAAAATATGTACATTGGAAATTAAAACAGCTGAGATGGAATTTTAAAAATCAAACTGCTGAAGATGTGAAAACAAGCAATTTCTTGTAACTCTATCAAATACAGGAAATATATAGAACATTTCAGCATATCTACTGCTTTGCAGCTGCCGTCTCTATTGTTTCTCATTATTAATGAGAATGAGTCTTAGTGTTTTTCACTTATAAATCTTCAGTAAACTAGATAGTTTAAAAATGCAGAAGAGGGAAATTTTATAATTGGGTAGAAAGATATATATTTAATAGTAAAAGCAGTAAATATGAACCTGTTCAGACGATAAATCATGTGCACCGTGATCTTTCAGTTACTCTGACATTTCTGTGCAGGCCTTTTATATAATCTGTTACATTTATTTTTCAGAGAGGAATTTAGGAAATACCCATTCACATAATTTAATAAAAAAAATACTGCCATTGAAAGCAGAGTGGTTAGGAAAAAATAACTGTAGCAACAAGTTGCCTAGGTCAGATTATGCTAAGCAACTTTCTTCACTTTTAAAGAAATGAATAATCAGTCTCTGCAACAGACTCTAGCAACTGGATGCCTGCAGATGGCTGCTGCAGAATTGAATTTTGGATTCCTACCTTCTCAATGTCTAATAACTCTTTCATTCTTTCCTGAAAGATGGAAAACTACTAACAGAAAATAAAGCAGCATGCTCAACCCTCTCAGAACACCGTAGCTCATAGTACTGGGTGTAGGCAAATGCTCTTATGGGAAAAAATATGTTCAAAACCAGGCAGTCATTAGACGGAATCATCAAGAAATCTGATATTAGCTGCTGAATGAGCTGAGGAATAGTGAAAACTGTTCATTTTCTTAGAAGAAAGTGGTGATTACAGCTGCGTTTTGCACAGATGTTCAACCAATCGTAGTCTTGTAGAGAAACTACAAGAAAGAGAGAAATGGACAAGGCAGTGAGAAAAATGTGGCACTATAGAGCTGTCAAGTCTTCTAGATTCAGAATGGAATAGAGATCTGTGTATCAGTGCTTCTTTAATGTGAGCATATAAATATATATAGAGAGAATGTGTATGTACATATGAATATATCTGAACATACATGTATGTGTGTGTACACACACAAAAATTTATTGAATGAGGCTGCAGCAGAATAGGTGTTTCCCAGATTACCATTTTGAGTTTAGGTGACTGACCAACCACTTCTCTAGATAAATCTTTAATTTTCAATCCGAAGATTTTTGGAGATGATAGACAAAAAATATTAGTAATGTTCGTTAATCAAAGATGACAGCATATTTCCTTAAGGTTAGCTTCCTGTTCCTATAGTTTTCAAGTAGTACAGGATCATTATTGATAACTAATAGCCTTCTAATCTGTGTATTTGCTCAGATTTTTTCCAGGGTCTAGTCAAAAGTAACCTTCAGTCTTATTTAATATTTATCCCCAAAATGTCATCAATAGAAAGAACAAAACCTTTCAGTATATGGCATTAATCTTCTGCTGTTTTGCATAAATTGTTTATATTTCTCTAATATTTCAAATAGATGAAATCCAATTGAAAGGAGTCATAATAATGGTCAGATTTCACAAATGATATTAATGATAAATGAAGTATTTCTACAATACTTTTCAGAATAGTTTACATAAATAGTTGTACTCCCTCAAAATTTCAAAGATGTAAGGAGTGATTAATAGTGAGGTATATTCTTATGATAATTATGATATTAATTATCATTAACTCCTTTTGCGTTCGAGTGCTACTAAACTAAATTTTGTATGTTTTGTCAAATTTAGCATAAGATAAAGTCAGTATTAAAGATACAATTTCTGATGAATAAGAAACAACTGATACAGCTCAATTTCAAGTCAATTAAAAGTGTTCCGTAGTGAATACTGCTTCAATCATGTACTGCAAAGTGCCATTGAGTCTGAAATACAGAAGAGTTGACAATGGATGGCTCATGACTGAAAAGCTGAGTTTCAGATCAGTTGAAGATTATTTAGGTTTTTTTTTTTTTTATATTGAATCAGTTCAGTTGTCTTATGTCGTAATTATTAATGTGATTTTGTATATGCTGAGGATTTGTTAGAGACATTTCTAGTAGTGCTTTTTATGTCAGTGTAATATACTTTGTAGTAACAATATATTATGTATTTCTGAATCCAGCTGTTAAATTATCTCTTATTCAAGAGTGAATAGCACTTTATACTTTGCATGAAAATCTTAATTAAATCTTTATTTTAAAGAATTTTTCTTTCCAGAAACATTAGTCCATCTTTAACTAAAGAACTAAATTCAGAATATTTAGGCCTATGAACCTTGCTATAGTTTGGGAAGAGAATTAAAGAACTCTGAAAACTATATATGTATTTGCTTCAAGTGCCCCCTTTATTGAACAACTCATATTTTTGGGATAAGTAAAATTAAAAGAAGAAAAAATAAGTCTTTTTCTTCACTCTGTTTTTCAAGTGAGATAAATGAAATGAGTATTGCAAACAGTATCTGAAATTAAGTTTAATACACTTAAGATGGACAACTAGAAGATCACAACTTACTTCAGACTTCATAGCACCTTTTTTTTTTTCCTACTGCTTCATATGTGTTATGTCTTCCAGTGACTATTCAGTATTACAGGAATGCAGATGTCAAGGACAGATATTGCAACTACCAATATTGAGTGTAAGGACAAGGTCTGGACTTGAATTGGTTCCAAATGTTAATAACAAAAACAAACAAAAAAATGGCTACTCAGGTGAAGTATCACCTTTATTTATCATAAAAAAAAAAACTTGAAAGAATGCTTGTTACTTGTTCTGAAGATGATTTCTGAAAAATAGTTAAACTAAAGGACAGCATGTGTTTTTTATGTAAGATGTTGTGACGGATATGCTCCTTTCCCAGCTCAACCTGGCCTGTACCTTACATGCAGCCCTGTTCAGTTGCTAACCACCAGCGATTTATCTAATCCTGGGAGGTACCACCATTCTGATTTCTTCTCCCACTCAGACTCAACATAGCAATCCTGAAAGCTGCATCCTGACAAGGAGATAAGGCTAATGGACTAGCCAATGGGCCTCTGAAATGAAAGAATGACTATAAGTCAATCACCTTATCCTATAAATAACGCGGACAGCCCGAGAGCCCCTTGAGCTCTTCTGGCCTGGCAGCGGGCTGCACATCAGGATCTCCCCTTGAGCAGGGACGCCTCTCAAGGATACTCCTCGAGACTGAGAGACACCCCCCTTTCACAACAGATTTGTGGTAAGCGAACATAGCGCGCTCCCTTTCTTTAACTTTACTTTGTAATTGTGCACAAGAATCCTTAGTCATAAACCGTTGACCAGGTCTGGGACTAGGATTGGATCCAGCCTCACCCAGACTCCTCTCAGAAGGAGCCTGGAAAGCAAGAGGGTCCAATCTGAACCTCGTGACCCAACGGGAGTGTATCCCAAGATAATTGTGTATTATCTTGAGCCTCCATGCAGTAAATAATAAGTGACTATAGAATTGCCATAGAATCTCATGAAATCATTGCCCATATTAATAAATCCTATTATTATTTCTTTCATACGAGTGAAGTGCATTTTGTCACCCACCCCTCGTACTGTGACAGATGTGAAAAATTGCAAAATATTTTCCACTCCATTCAAGTATTGGTTTATTTTGGATTTTTTTTAAATGTTAAGATAAATATATGTATTTGATAGGCATATTCATTCTAATATCCCTACTTCCATCAGGCATATTTCATGTGATAGGAGATCTTATTTATATGTATCAGAAAAGATAAAGGTGAAAAAAATATTATTATATCAGTGTTTAGATCAGATATATACTATTTACTTTTTTGTGGCCAATTGTTCATAACTCTCAAGAAGATGGATTCATAACTCTCAAGAAGATGGATTAATATATGTAGTTTTTCATTTATAATGTAAAAGTCCTATTTTTTATCATTTGTCTTTACTTTTAATATTCCTATAGTATGATTCTGGGAAACGAATATTACCAGAAGAGAACACATTATTCATCTTCTCTTGACCTTCTTTTGATGGTCAATGATGCAGCATCTAGTAGTAACATCTGATGGAAGAACCTTCTCTCAGAGTTTCTTTTTCAATAAATCAGGTAACATATTGCCAAAGAAAGATCTTTATCATTAAAAGTATCATTACAAGTGCAACAAATATTGAAAGTAGAATTTATATCCTAATAAATATTAGTAAATAAATATGTACCCATTTGTCCATATTAGATGATACAGAATAGAGTTTCAGATGGGAAAATAGATGGTGTTTACTTGTAGTGTGGTTTCTATTTTATATAGAGTATATGCATATTTTATCTATATAAATATATACATATATATTATATGTGTGTGTATATATATGTGTGTGCATTGGGGGGGTATATGTTCTTTTCTATATAAAATCAATTAATTTTACTATGTATTAAATGAAGGGTTAGCCCTGATGGGTTTTTCAGTCACAAACACCTGACAGAAGATTCTCAGTACTTATAGTCACTGAGTTCATTCATTTTGATTTTGATTTATTCCATTTTGTCTATTTTGTCTTATTAAATATTCAGAAACCATAGACTATGAACCTTTTATATATGCTTATGCAGAAAAACACAGAGAAAAAATATTTAAATCAAACAGGCTATTAGATATAACAGACGAATAACCAAAATAAAAATATATGTGCTCTGTTAAGCCATTTTTTTAGTTCTCAGAATGTTTTGAACATTATTTTTTAAATTTAATAAATGTCTTGATGTTATTTCTAAAAGCATAGAAAATGGACTTTCGCAGAATCTTTTAGCAGATTAGTTTTAAAAATGAGAATAAGTAGCAAAGCTCTGTGATAGAAATGCTTTATTACTGCTTAGAATTAATCTATTTTGACTATATAATTGAAAGGAAATTAGTAGAAAAAGTACAGAAATAAAAATTAAGGAGGTTGACTTATTGTACTTTCCCATTTCTATATAGATCACATTTTTTGCCATGCCAGAGGAAGATTCCTTCTTAATCAGATCATCTAAACTCTTGTTTGTGAATTTAGCTTTCTTTATATGAAAACTTTCTTCATATATATGCAATACCTCCATAAAGACTATACTGACTTTACTCATATCTTTTTAAAGAAAACAAATTACTGTGACTGAATTAGATGACTGGTAAATAAACATCAACTCTGACCTGAAATCTGATATGAAAGATACTCAACTTCTGTGCAGGTTAATCATTGGATCTTTGGATTTTCTGATTTCATAGAATTATTAATGCAATGCAGGGTAAATGAAAATCATGTCCAGAGCAAAATGTGCTTTAAAATGCTAACTCCCAGCTAAGTCCTTTGCTTCCCTTTGGATTTAGCAACTGTTTTCATAGAATGCTTGAGGTTGGAAGGGACCTCAGAGGTCATCTAATCCAACCACCCTGCTTACGCAGGGTCACCTAGAGCACGTGGCACAGGGCTGCATCCAAGCGGGTTTTAAAGATCTCCAAAGAAGGAGACTCCACAACCTC
>VZSG01000586.1:378831-413486 GCA_013398315.1 Nothoprocta pentlandii | reverse complement strand
TCCAGTCTGTCCAGGTCCCTCTGGATGGCAGCACAGCCCTCAGGGCTATCAGCTACTCCTCCCAGTTTGGTATCAGTTTTGGTATTTTGGTATTTAAAATATATGTTTCTGACCAATTAGTTTAAAGTTGGGTTTTCTCTGCTGAATTTGTTTCAGGACTATTTTGTTTCAGTCTTCAATTCTTACTTTCTGTAGGGATGAAAATTTATGCTGGTGCTGCAAATCTCACCTTCAAAAGAGTATATATGTCTTTCTTTCAAATATTAAAATTCAGTCTATTCCTGCTTGTGTTTAAATGAATTCCTTTACAAAGCACTTCTCTTGATGTTAACAGCTTCAGAGTTGTTCCATTTGGGTCTTGGGCCAGAGGTCAAGAAAGAAGGGAAGAAAAATGCAAGGTGATTATTTGGCTGGCAACGTAGGGAGTGTGGGATAAAGTAAAGCTACTAATCTCAAATAGATGTATTAGAGTCAAGGGGTAATACATCGGTAACACTCTATCATGAGGAGTTTTCCTGACACCTTTTGTGTATATATAAATCCTGCCAACTTGGTCCTGCAAGGTATATGTCTACTCCTGTAGAAACTGCATTCTCATTGATTACCTTAATGAAGTCAAACTAAGCACAATTGTATCCAATATATTTTTGAGATTTATTCCTCTTCTCCCAGAACAGATGGACAGACTATATCCAAAACCTCTTTGACTTTCAAAAGACATTGACAAGTTTAAGCACAAATAGTCCCTATCTGCACATCCCACCCTATAAAGTCATAACAATGCCATTTTTTTCCTTCTGTGTCTGCATGGTCCAATGGAAATCGTTACAGTAACATTACTGCAAAACAAGAGTATGGAGAAAGGTCCACATAGTCTTCTTTTTCTCTCGGGCACTGTGATTCTCCCTTCTTCCCAATATGTCTCAGCTTCTGTAGAACTCAGTCTGAATCCGTTAGAGTTGCAGGACAATTCCTTGTTGCCATCCCCATCCCCACACTCTGTATTAATTCCCTATGCAATATTCACATTTCTGTCAACAGAAGTTCTGTAGGCAGGCAACAAGATCAGACTATTCAAGAGGCCTGTAAAACTGTAATTACCTACTCAGTTAATTAAAATTTTGCACCTGTATTCTCAGGAGTATTTTAATAGGAGAACACTTAGACTTTGACTCTATGTTTAAAAGTAAAGCTGAATGACTAACACAAAGTTAAGATTATAGCTAAGTCTCTGTTCACTCAAATAGCTTTGCCCCGGGTTCAGTTCACTGACCTGAAGGAAACTAAACTAATATCCCACATGTACTAGTCTCCATCTACTGTCAAGTGAAAAAAAGAGAGGGGTATCTCTAGAGTGAATTGGGTCTTCAATCTTTTTATGTAAGTAATGATATCTTTAACATAGTCCATGTAACCTATGAATATGTCTCCAGGGACCTTCTCAGTATGGCACTGTGGAACTAGTGCAAATAACAGTCAATTTTCAATGAAGAGAAATTTACTGTCTCACATGAATTGGAGGGGCTGTGTTGGAGGGTTTTATTATATTTTTATGGTTTGAATGATTTTTTCCAATTGAAGAAAAGGTTAAAATACCTTGAAAAGCAAAATGATAACTATTTAATGCTGTTTCATATTAATATTTAATGTAATTAAATAGAAATTCTTGCAGTGAGATATCACATCACATGTACTATGACATTTCAGAACTAACAAATGGAAAGACTAAAAAATTATGATACATGATGTAAATCCAGATATTTTTTCTTTAAAAACTATTCTCCTCCATTTGGAAGGATTCTCCTCCATTTCAATTGGGAAATTTTCAAAATCTTCAAACTCATTGCAACAAACCAATATTTATAGTGGAATATTAGGCTGAGGGAGCTGGGCCTGTTCAGCCTGGAGAAGAGAAGGCTGAGGGGGGACCTGATCAGCGTGTATAAATACCTCAAGGGAGACAGTGAGGAGGAGGGGGCTGGCCTCTTTTCAGTGGTGGCCAGCGATAGGACTAGAGGAAATGGCCACAAACTGAAGCATCGGAAGCTCCATAGGAACTTAAGAAAACACTTCTTGACAGTGAAGGTGACAGAGCCCTGGAACAGGCTGCCCACGGAGGTTGTGGAGTCTCCTTCTCTGGAGATCTTTAAAACCCGCTTGGACGCAGCCCTGTGCCACGTGCTCTAGGTGACCCTGCATGAGCAGGGTGGTTGGATTAGATGACCTCTGAGGTCCCTTCCAATCTTAAGCATTCTATGATTCGATGATTCTAATATGTAAATTATACAATTTCTAATTATCTGTGTTTTTTTCAGCTCATAAGTTTCCAACAGACTACTTTGCTACTTGAGCGGAAAGAGAACCTTGACCAAATGACATGAAGACTGGAGTAATTCCATAATTGAGTGTTTGCATTCATATACAAATCTATTTGTTCTGCTTGATATGTTAGCTCTGCCTTACAGTATAATAGGTAAACAAATGTATCTTCTTTTTTAATTAATGGCTCAGTCAAAAATGAGCTTATTTATGTTCTAGAACTATTCCAAGATATTAGTTTCAGATTTTATAAATACATTTTCATTTAGTATGTTAAATATAGAATTAATTAATTCTAGTTCTTTAGAATTTACAACATATAATCTGGGCTCATAGATCCATCCTGGAAACCAAATATTCTTCTGCAATTTAGCAGGAGCTCATTAATAATCATTCCACTTGACATAAAGAGACATTTCATATTTTTTTTTCTAGCCTTTCTAAGTGATCTGCCCAGGAAAAAAAATGATATCTTAAACTTGGAAGCCAAAGTCTTAAAATAAACTTGTTTTGTTTTAGATGGATTTTCAATTGACAACCAGATCTGGGATAAGATGAAGCCTTTTTGAAGATATGCTAACTTAGATCTAGCAAACATTATTGAAAGAGATATGCAAAGAATCTTGAATTGTATAAATAAACACAGGAAATAGCTACAGTATTACGGACATTGGATCTAAAGCTGCAATAAATATGTCTATAAATAATCAATAGGAATAGAAACATTAATTGTGAGGTCTGTTAACTATGACTAACAGAAGAAAGGGTATGGAAATGAGAACAGCCACAAGTGAAAGTGTAACTGAAATGACATTGAACATTGAACCCATGGAATTTAGAGGGGCAGAATTATTTTTTCACAGATCTGCATAAACTGACATGTGAAAAACACAGCTCCATTTTGCATATGTTATCAAGACAGGAGTAATGGTATCAGATTAGAAAATGACAAATAACTGGAGAACAGGGCAGATACAGACTGATTATTTTGACCTCATCGGTACACTGGAGTTTAGAGAGAAAGACTGAGAATGATTAAAATGACAAAGTTAATGGAAGCTGAAATAAAATGCATTGTGGTTTACTGCAGGATAATTGTACTAGACTAATCTGCTATATTTGTCTGACAAGATAATTGGTTGTTTTTAATCAGACATATTTTTATTTCCAGTTGTAGACTGAAAATGTGCCTTTGATGTAAAGCCTGAGTGAAGTTACTTGTAGATCTGGAAAAGATGTGGATTCAGGTAGAAGAAGAATTTAATAAATGTAACTTCCTTTAGCATTATGAAAATCTTGAGCTGGAAACTAGTACTGCATTTCCTCCAGTATTTTTCTTGGACTAATCATAAGTATTCCTTTGAGACCCGTGAGACTCTAAGAAGTCAAAGTGTAATAATAACACTAGTGTTATATAATGATAAACTAATACTTATGCATATAATACATATAATACTAATACATATAAATCTGTAATTCCCTGTCAAAATGAAGCAAATATTTTAGTTGATAAGGATGGGATTACTTTGAAGAGTAATGTGAGTAGTGCAGAGAGTCAATAGGGAAAGCTAAAAAATACTAAGGAAACATTAAAGGCCCTATGGGCAAACTAGCTGATTATATCTTGATTCTGATTTAATTAAGTGATATAACCATAAAGAGGACTAATATGATTGTATGATATTTCCACTGTGATAAGAAAAACTTGGTGATCTATACCAGATACCAATAGAATTTAATTTGCAGGACTTAGATACCAGATACCAGATACCAGATACCCAGATACCAGATATTTCTCTCCAAGAAGATATACTAGCTTAAGTGCAGAAAAGTACTACTAGAATGCTCAAATGAATCAAGAATTCATCATAAAATAGCAGTAGAAAACTTTGGATTTATCAGTAAGTTGAAAAGAAGGTAGAAATACCTATGAGTGTTCTCCATGAATGCACATGAATGCTGAATTGCTGTAAAGTAGAACTATTTAAGCTAATGGCAAGTATCTTAACATTATTTGAAATAGAGATTAAGAGAGTCTTGACTTTCAGAGCAAAAGGACTTATTCATATGAGAAGGAGTTTCTGAAACAGAACATGTTTAAATAAGTATTAGCTATCTCATTTAGTAGAACTGAAATGAAAAACGAAGTCATATCACAGACTGGAAGTGCCATACACACTTTGCCAAAACACAGTTAAGCTATACTTTTACTACCTTTTCACTAGTTATAAGCAAAATTATTTTCAGTTTCCCTTTTATTTTTATTTTTCTTTGTTTTAGATGAAAACTGAGTCTTTACATGTTTAGTTTTATTTCCAGAAAGATGCCTACTACTCTCAAGTGATTCAGCTAGGACAGTATTTTTTCTAACTTCTCCAGAAAAAGAAACATTATTTATGCAGTTAAAACATCATTTTTAATTGAAATTCTGCTGCTTTTTCCCCTTCTTTTTATGTGTTCAATAATAATAACAAGGAAACACCCTTCTAGATCTCTGATTATGAAATCTATAATCTTTTGTCTTTTGTCTTTGTCTGTATATCATTGCAAGCTTTCGTTTCATCTATTTAAAATAGACAACTTCGTATTCATGCTTGGATTACTTTTTGTTTTACAAGCTGTTATCTATGTTCTGTTCTATTGTACCTTGTTCTGCAAACTCTCTTCTATCACATTCTGTGCTCTTATGTAGTTGAACACATATATTTACACCCTGAATGTTTTTTTTTTCATTATTTTTGCTTTGCCTAAGCCTAATCAAAATGAGGAATATTAAAACGATTTTTCTACTGATACAAGCAAACTACTGTAGAGCTATTTTGATTTGCATGGTTCACAACCTGTCCCTGTGGGAGTAACTCCTTTGTCCTAAGGCTATCTACTTCTTCCAGACTACTCTGCAGTAAGACACATTTACTGTTCTTTAAAATGTCTCTCCAGTATTTAGAAATTAAAAGGAAAGTAGGAAAGAGAGATATTTATGTTTCATGGTCACATACACTGCACTTTGTGCAGGGGTTCAGTTAAGTATGAATTTGCTGGCTGAGTTCAATTAAACAAGGTTATGATTTGGTACATTTGCAAATCATTGTATGAAATGAACATCACTTAAGAAATCCATTTCTACATATTTGAAGTGTATATTTTAATTAAAAAATGTTTATGCAAGATTTCGGCTAGTTCAAACTATCTGAACATAAAACATGGAAATATATTCACCTGAGACCACACAGTACACATTGAAACTTGCTTTATTCACACTGATACAATTAAGGTAGTTGGGAATTAATCCCCTAGGAATGTTAATGTGTTTTTTTGACAACTGTTATTAACTCTAACAAGGTATTTAAATTGCAGATATTCTGCTGAGTGAATATTCAAAAGGCACTTGACAGCCAAACACCAATGTCCCAGATGCTCTTTTCTGTTGCAAATGCATCCTGTGACTTTAACTTCAGTGTAGTTTATTCAGTCTCTTAGAGCCTTGGCATCAAAGTGATAGAAGGCAAAAATGATCATCAAAGCAAAGAAATAGGTAGCGTTAATTTGAAGAACTGAGTATGTTATCAGCAGAGAGTAATCATATGGATGAACAAGGAGCTCCTGAAAAAAATCTCAGATGGAAGAAGGAAATGTACAGAAGATACATTGTGCAGGGGCAGGCCACTTGGGAGCATTATAGGAACATCATCTGAATATACATGGATGTGCCTAGGAAGGCCAAGGTCCTTCAGCATGAATTCTTCTTTAAATGCATTCAGAACAAAAATAAGGGAGCCCATTACTGAATATGGTGCCTGCCCTGGTGATGAAGGATATGGAGAAGGCAGAGATACTGAATGCCATCTTTCCTTCAGTCTTTATTGATAAGATCAACCCTCAGTTACTCCAGACCCTGGAGACTAGGTAGAAAGTCTAGAGAAAGGAAGACTCTTGCTTGGTTGAGGAAGATCAAGCTAGGGGTCATTTAAGAAAATTGGGCTTATGGGATGCACCCATGAGTGCAGAGGGAGCTGGCAGATGTTATTGCTAGGTCAATCATCTTTGAAAAGACTTGGAGAACAGCAGAAATGCCTGAGGAGTAGGCACCTCAGTCTTCAAAAAGTGCAAGAAGGATTCAGGAAACTAAAGCTTCATCTCCAGTCCCTGGAAAGGTAATGAAACAGCTCATCCATCTCCATGCATGTAAAAGACAGGAAGGTGGTAAGAAGTAGTCAGTATGGATGCACCAAGGGAAAATCATGCTTGACCAATCTGATAGCCTTCAATGATGACTGATTGGGTAGATGAGAGAAGAGCAGTGGATGTTGCCTTCTGCAAGATTTTTGACACTGTCTCTCAAAACATCCTCATATGTAAGTTCATAAAATTCAGGGTACATGAGTCAGCAGTGAGGTGGACTGAGATTTGGCTGAAAAGGGTGATGCAGAGTCTAGTTAGAGACCTGCAGCCAGCAGGATCCCCCAGAGATTCGTATTGGGTCCGGTGTTCTTTGACCTCTTCATCAGCGGCCTGTTGAAAGGAAGAGCATAGCCTCAGCAGGTTTGTTGACGATACAAACTTGGGAGGGATGGTTGATACCCCAGAGGGCTGTGCTGCCATTCACAGGGACCCCCAGAGAATGGAGAGATGGACAGAGAGAATCACCATGAATCAAAACCAAGACAAGTGCAAAGTCTAGGCAGGAATAACTCCATATATTAGGACAGGTTGGGGGCTGCCCTGACAGAAGGCAATTCTGAGGAGAAGGATTTGGAGATCCTGGTGGACTGCAGGCTGACTGTGAGCCAGTAGTGTGCCCTTGTGCCCTGAAAGAAGGACAATGGTATTCTGGGGTGTATTAGACAGAGCACATCCAGAAGGTCAAGGGACCTCTACCAACACTAGTGAGGACACATCTGCTGTGTCTACTTCTGAGCTGGGAACATCTTACTAGTGCTTATAAATACCTGAAGGAAGGCTGTAGTGAGGACAGAAACAGACTTTTTGTCAGTGGTGTGCAGCAATAGGAAGAGAGGCAGTGGGCACAAACAGAAACACGGAAAGTTCCATCTGAACACGAGAAAAAATTCTGGATGCAATCTTGGGCAACATACTCTGGTTCACCCTGATTGAGCAAGAAGATTGGACTAGCTGATCTCCAGAGACTCCTTCCAACACCAACAATTTTGTGATTCTGTTATGTGCTTATCTTACTGTTTTTCTCTTTCCATTTTCCCACTTTGAAATTTGTATTGATATGAATTGGCAGAAACTGATAACTTTAAAATATTTTTAATAGATTATTTTTTCATCTGTCCTCTTAGACTGCATTTGAGTACAGAAAGTTGAGTGTAATGTTAATAGCTGATTTAAAGCTTCTATTGTGGCTGTACATAGATGTCACATTTTGTATCTTGGAAACACAGTACTTGTAATTAAATACTCCTAACCAAGCATAGTACTGACACTGTATTTAATGTCTGAAAAGTATAGACAGATTTTTACTTTTTTCCCTAAACCTTTAAAACCATTTCTACTTTTGACATCTGAAAAGACCTATAGAAGAAAATACCACTACCTAGTTGTGTTAGGTGGAAGCACTTCCCTTTTCAGAAATCTGTTCCCCGGTTCTTTCCCCGGTTCTTTCCAGGTATGTATACAGAGAGAACACCAACAAAGCTTTTCTGTCATCTATTCATCAGTCACTATTTTACAGACCTATATCATAATCCCTCCCATTTATCTCTTTCCCAGGTTGAATAATGCCAAATTGGGTAATATTTCCTTTTACAGAGGCTGTTTCACTTTAAGTCGCTCTTATCTTTGTTCTTTAAGCCTTTTATATTGTCACTATTTCCCTTTCAATCTAGAGTAACCAGAATTCACAAACGGAACACAGGGGAAAAATTATTTTGCTTTGTTCTCTGATTATTTAATGAAAGTTCACAATAATCTGTTTGCTCACTGGAGCAAAGTGCTGAAATGGTGTTTTCAAAGAATAACACAATCACTACAAGATCTTTTCTAGTGTCCTTTAAAAGACCATCATTTCGCATATGCAGTTGCAGTTGTTTTCCACATGTGTTTCTCTCCGGTCCTGTCAGCACTGAAATTCAACACATAATACTTTTTTTTTTTTTGGTTCCAGGTAAATGGAAATATGAGATATTTTAGCTCTTTATAATGTTTCACCACTCTGAAATCAGCATTTTGTATCAGGGTTGTTTTGTGTGTGTCACTTTTTTTTTTTTTTCCAATGAATCATTTACTTTTTGAGTCATAGGTGTCATAGGTGTCAGCATAGATCCCTTTAAAACTCTTGGGAATATGGTAACTATTACTAAATGGTTAAACTAAAAAACATTCATTTATATAGTATACTCCAATGCATATTATGGTATACTTAAATGCATATTCTTTGTTTCTTACTTTTAGTTAATATGTGATCCATACAAGACAAATTGGACAAGCACGAACAAATGCCTACTAGTTATTTTTGGAGTGAGTGTGTGACTGTGTGTGTGCCTGTGTCTAAAACTAGAAAAGAGAAAATAAGTTTGCATACTGAGATCTTCATTAATAATATGTTCATCCTAGGGAAAGAGGAGAGAAAATTTAGGAAGGTATAGGAAGGGGCTCAACGGTCATACCAATATTGAAATTATTTTAGTTATGACCTATCACTGAAGTTCATCTTTACAAGTGAATTTAATTGTATGCTATGGGAAATTCACTACTTTGAAAAATGATTTTTCTATTTATCTAAAATGTAGTGATATTTTTATGTTTAGTTACAACTTGACTTAGATGCTCTCCAGTATATAGAAAGAAGCAAATCATACACTCACCTCTTATACATACATGGGAGAAGATAGGAGAGGAAAGGGCAGTAGAGCATCACATCCCATTTTTACACGTCAGGTCAATGATCATCATTGTCCTTCCTTCAATTTTAGAAGATGGCAAGTGATCAAGAAGATGTTTGTGCATAAGAGCTGAAACATTTATTTCCTCCGCCAGCCTTAACTAAGCTTTCCTGCATTTCTGTGTTTTTTTGGCAAGAACTGTTTCACTGGCAGGAATAGTGCAGTATTTCTATTACAAAAATTTCCCATGCTTGTATCTATTCTCTTCTGTTGTACCCACAAACTGTTAAAGAATGAGAAATGTTATAAGCTATACACTTTTGTCATACGTATCATAAATGGTTTATATAATTCTGTTTGGACTGTATAGACAAAATAACTCAAAGACATATTCACTAGAAAGAATGAGAGTGTAAAAGTGTTGCATTATAGATAAAATTGTCAATGCTTAATATTTATTGTGTAGTTTTTGTGTGTGTTTGGATTTTTTTCTACCCCAGAATCAGCTAAATGTGCTATCTTAAAATATTGCATTTTCTATAAACTTGATAAAAAGAAATTGGGAGTAGTGTATGTGACTCCGCAGTTGCATCTGTAGGCTGCAAATATTCAGCTCAGAGTTAGAGTTCTGGAAACTTATACAAATTCCTTCCTACTATAAAAGATTTCTATGAAACTAAAAATCATAAGATCTAGGAGAGGTTTCAAAACTGGTGAGTGTAAAAGGTCTTAATTAAAGTTGTTTGTGTCATCTTAGGGTTATATAGCTGTACCTGAGTTCAACACGGACAGCTCTTTTCTTGATTTTATAAAGCAGCTATTTATCATAAAGTAAAGGACTATACCATTGACTGATCTCCCTATGGAAAGGAGTGACACTGATATATTGAATTTATTCTCAGGGAATCAGGAAATGTTGCTGAATTTAGAGCTTATTTATTCCCACTTCTCCAGTTCTATATTTTTTTCTTGATAAAATTTGGACTCTTAATAGAATTGGACTTTTCTGAACTCCTTCTTATCCTTTTTTTTTTTAAATTATTTTTCTGATTTTATGGAAAAAAAAAAAAAAAAAAAAAAAAAAGGAAAGCATTCCAGGAGTTAATTCTTTTTTGGAAGAAAAGAACTGTGCTTAAATTAAAATGCTGTGTTTGACAGAAAATGTGTCTCAGTTGTCAGTCCTTGAAATGTCCCACTACATATGGCAACAAAGTTTCTGTGCACACCTCGGGAATTTCTATCTTTCCTGTTTCCCACTGCTTTTCTTAAAAATAATTGTTCCCATTGGGAGACAGGCTGCTGAACCCATTCTGTTTGGGCTGCACTAACTTTATGACCTATACTTTTTACTGCATAGCTGGGGAAAGGACAGATGTAGATACAACAGTGAAAAGAAATGAGAACCACAGGGGAATGGATAGAATGAGTACATTTTCTTCATTTATTTGTGCATGTCTAAGAAAATACTGATTTTACTAAGCTTCTGTTCTATGAGGTTTTTGTGATAGAAAGGGTAGATCTATAGTAAAGTCAAAGTTCATGAACTACTATAGCTTTACTAAATAGTTACACAGTTGCACAGTCTACTAAATGTTGTATTTTCTGTGTTGAATTTACCATCATTAATTCACCTGAAGTCTCTACCACAGGAAGTTCCTTTTATGGGAATTTCATTATGACAAAAAAAAAACATAGCTGTCAAAAGTCAGATTTGGCGTCACTCAAAATGGTAATTTAAAGTTGAAATTCTATACTTTTCCAGTTTCTCATTCAGCTACTTAAAACAGCTCTGCTAGCAAAAAGATTTTCTAGATCTATGCTGCAATAGTTTGCTTTCTGGAATCAAAGTTATCTAAACACATTGAACACATTCACCATGATGTTCTTTGCATTCGTATTGTATAAACTATAATCACTTTAAATTGACGATAATGAAAAGCCTTAGCTACCAAAAAAACTAGCAAGTAGCTGTATTCTATATAGCAGTACAAATAACTTGCTGCATTTTGTTATCCTTCTCACATGCTAATAATACACTCTGAGATATAATTAATACATACACAAGTTGATTTATTTGTCCTTTTCTTATAATATTAATAATAATTAATTCCTTAATTATAATATTATATATAATATAATATTTCTTATAACATTAAGCCTAGCTATTGGGCTTTCTCTCTCTCTCTCTCTCATTCTCTCTTCTGATAACCTAACACATCAGAAAGTGGTATAGGTTTATATGAGGAGCCACAAGCATCACCAGCCTGGAATGTGATCCTCTTCACCTCTAGTCATGTGTATGTGTAGATGCTTACTTTGGGATTGGGAATTATCAAAGATTCAGAGAACAACACATCAGTATTCCTTCTTCAGTGAAGTTTCTTATTTTTACATATTACAAATAATGTTAAAAATAGCGTGGCCTTGAATTTAATTAAGGTGAAGCCATGGGCTTGATTCTTCACCTTAAACACACACACACACACACACACACACACACACACAAAGCATTTAATTGACCAGAAGCCATGTTTTTTTTTTTTAATTGTTGTTATAAATATTAATGAGAATTTATTTAATGTGTATCAAATTTACCAAGAAAAAATAAGGGCTTTATGAATCACAAAAATCAGTCCCTATAAAGATGGAAGCAGACTAAATTGCCATGGAAATAAGAACCTGAAACAAAAAGGGAAAAGAGAGTTAGTAAAGTTGCTACCAAATCTTACCTTTGCTTGACACTTGCTTTGTTGTATTATATTTTTTATTTCTGTATTTAAATACAGAATTCTTTTCAGAAAAGGAGTGTTTTAAATCTTTTACTGATTTAGAATTAATAAATGGTATGTTTTTATGGGAAATACTTACAGAACATTTTCCTTCACCAATGAGAGCTACAGAGAAGTAGGAAACGAGAAGAAGAGAATTCTTCTGTGCAACTAGGCTGAGCTTGTAAAAAGCAGAGATGAGCAGAAGGCTGGAGCCTGTGGAGAGTCTTGACAGGAATATAAAGAGAGGCGGGCTGAGTGAAATAAAAAGGTCATTGAAAGAGAGAGGGGAGAGAGCATTTTATCAGCTGATTAAAGATCTAATCTTCTCTCATCTACTAAGGCTAAATAAATACTCTTGCTACCTCACTGCTTAGCACTGATTACCTCCCATGTGTTTGTTACTTCTTGCACCGTGGCCCTTGTAATTTCATTTAACCTTTCTTCTTAACAGTTTATGCATATGCCATGAAACTTTCTGGGCCTTTTATTGCCCAAAAGGCAATAAAAATGAAAATCTTAGTATTTATAAGGAAATTCTGTTTTGTAATTTTTTTTTCCAAGCTGACTATGTATCTCTTCCAAATAATTAAGTTTAAATTTGTGCACTAGAAAAATATCTTCAATGAACTCTACTTCAATGATGTAGCTTGATATATCTGTGTTGAGATCTTCAGAAAATTCAAAATGTGTATGATGATCACAGTTATGGTAAACAATATGCTTTGTTTCTAAATGTTTTGAAACAGTGGAAAGTATTTTTTTAAAATATCTTACTGTAGTAATCAAGCTGCATCTTATAATTTTTAGAAAATCAAACTTGAATTTAGCTCTCTGTAAGATTTCAGTTTATTATTTTGATCTACAATTCTGTGATGTTTAGTTAGTGAGATGATGTAAAAGTGAAATTTCATAGTCGTAGTGAAGAGTATCAAGTATAGCTACAGTTGTGCAAGCCTTGATTTCAAAGAAGTTATAAGAGAAACTCAACACACAGATCAGACTTGGAAATGATCTGCAGTTTGTCAGACACAACTCAGTCTCTAGATTTTAGAAAATATTATAGCTTAGTGTGGATATGACACAAAGCTGCTGATCATTGCATTATTTTTGCAGACTCTTTTCTTAAAAATATTTCTGTAAACTTTTTTTATCTGGAGACTAGGAAGACAGAAACAATATTATGAAGTCTAGTAGTGAGTATATGTTGGATATAACTATTAATAATATAAGTAGCTCTTTATTGAGTTACTTCTTCAAACAGGCTTATAGCTTTAGTCTAATTAAAATGAAGTGTGTAGAGGTATTGAAGAAATATCAAAATAAATTTTCTGAATTTCTCTTTGTAAATCATCTCTGTGAAGTTTCAAACATTCTGAGTCATAATGAAGTTGTTCTTGAATTTGATAATTACCCAATAAATGTAATGTTAGAAATATTCTTTATTCTAGTCGTTTTCCCCTTAATTATTTCTTAATTACATATCATAATAATTTGAATTTTAAAAAATATACAGTTTTTTGAACTGAAATATATCTCTCCAGATTTCCTTCATATATTAATTAATTTTCCTCAACTGTATTAGTAGTGGAGTAGAAGAGTAAGTTACTTAATTTAGTTCTATGGATCTAGGGTAATAGTTTATGATTTCCTTTCAGATTTGTTGTCAAAATTAAAAGCACCTCATGGTAACTTTTTATCTTTAGATGTGAAATCTGTCTATACATGTGTATTACTTCCAGTGTGTAGCAGCGGGAGAAAATACTGGAGTCTACTATGGCTGAAAAATATGGAAATGTGCTCTCTTGTTTCAGTGTTGAACACTAAGAATGAGAAAAAAATGAAGTCCATTAAAATGTTTTGGTTTGTTTATTCTCCTTGTGTCGTCTTGCAATACATGACGTGACTTTATGACAAAATCTTCTTGCTACTTGTAGGCAACAATCCACAGATTATTTTGAGATTGCAGTTGGATTGATATGTTCTCACTTTGAGTGTCTCACTACTTGTTATTAGCTGCAGTCTCCTGGGGGACTGAACAGAGACTAAAAGATATGTTGTTAACTTGTTTTGTCCTCAAGATCTGACAAATAAACTTTCACTCTCTATCTTAAAATAGAAGTAGTATGTACTAAGCCTACCTTATTATCTTGTGTTAGTCTGTAAACTATATTTTTTAAACATTGCTATATCTAGCACTGTAGCACATCGAATATTTAATTTGCGCTTATCTTAGTAGTAGAATAAGAAAAAAAATATTAGATCACAGTACTCCACCTGGCTAATTATGTGGCAGAAGTGGTGTGTTGGAGATATAAACTGATAATAACGTTTCAATTTCAAGTTGAGACATTCCAGGAGAAGCCAGGAGTAAAATATTATTCGTAGTTGGAAAGTTAGACATCTTCATTATATAAAAGAATTGAATGAGATAGCATTTTTTAGTTTTATTTATATACTAGGATATAATGATTGACATCACCTTCACCAAGGTTTTCATTAGCCTGAGGAAAACAAGCCCTACATAGCTGTATTTTCTAACAACAAGAAGAGTACTGAATGTTGTGAACAATGCTGTGATTCCTGCTGTGAGTTGTAGTTTTTATGTCTTACAGTTTTCTATGTAAGAGATATTCTCTGATTTGACTGCTATGAGCTTTTAGTCTTTTGGCAAAGGGCAGCAATAATTAAAATTCTTTCCTATTATGCATTTATGTAGAATATAATCCAGTAAGAAGCCTTGAACTTTCATGAAATAAGTGAAATAATTTGGCTTTTTTTCCACCTGAAACACAATATTTCCTTCTACTTTATTTTGATGAAAATTTAAAAGTTTCTATAGAAAATGTATGTTTCACAAAAAAATAGGATTATAGATTTTAACTGAAAATATAATCTAATATATTTAATCAGATATTTTGACAAGTTGAGGATAGTTTAACTAGGTCTTGTTCACATAAACATATTTTAAAAGCAGAGAGGTTACCTGGGAAAATCATAATCAATGTTTTCTAGGATAGGAGATGGATGATTTCAATAACGATCATATTCATTCATTATATCACTGATGACCTACAGGTTTTAAACAAACATACAAACTGGATGAATCCCAACTAAGTATAAAAGAGAGGATTACTAATGTACAAGCTCACAGTTACATTTCACAGAATGATTTGTCAGAAGACAAACCACATATACAAATTAACAGAATTTTGAAAATTCCATGCTTTGAGTGAGATCCAGAACTAATTATTGCTTTATTTACACCAAGAAATTAGTGACAGATAAGTAGTTACTCTATTCAACAAGTAGATAAAATCATATATTAATGCCATTAAAAGTAAATTCAAATATGTTGGCTTCCTTGAATCACTGAATAAATCTAATATAATATTATGTGTGATAGCAGACTACACCATAAGAATTATTTCCTAGAAGGCAGGTTTATCATATAGAAAGCACCAAGGTCACTGAAAAGTCCACTCTGAAGGGATATTCAGTTCTAATGAAAAGGAATTGGACTTCATAATAGATTCTTAGGGTGATAGTATCTCACAGATTGTTATTTACTATGTCTAGAGTGTACTTTCTCTCATAGCTACTAAAGTTCATCAACTACCAACTACAAGTGACAGCTTAGGCAGTTTTAAGAAAAAAAAAATCACAGTAAATGCAAGCTCTAAGTAATTTACCATTGTATGAAAAATTGTAATTAACTACCCATCTTCTTAAATGCTTCTCTTTTGAAACAAGATTTAGACTGTTGAGTCTATACGTGTGTCCTCACTTGCTGTGTGTTTTTTTCAGTTAGTTTCAGAGTTATTTGGTGTTGACCCCTGTGCTGTGACTTCAAACACACGAAGCTACTGTAAAAACTGAGTGATGGAGGATGAGGTGGAGGGTAAGAAGGTTTTCATTGACTTCCAAAACTCATTTCCTCGCTTTGATATTGGAAGTCCATGCTTTCTTAGGACATTTCCATATGTTCTCTTTGATTGTCCAGTCTCATATTTCAGATAGAGGCACTCAGAAAGAACCTATAGCCTCACTAGTGCTGGGCAAAATATATGTATGTGTGTATATTTCTCAGAATTTTCATTTTAATTTTAGTTTACTCAGTTTTATTTAAGGAGATAGAACCACGACAATTTATATAGGAAAACTTCTTTGTATTTATAGGTCAATAAGTGCATTGTCTCCAGGAATATGAGAGGATGAGCTTCCCAAATATTTCAGTTTCCATACCAATGCCTCCTTCCCTCACACCTCAACAAACAATCAAGCAGCCTGGATTGTTATTTGCCCCACAAATATGTGACAGGATGAATCAGATGTCCTTGCTATAGCTGCAACTAAGCAGCTACTGTGTAGCGGAATGAATCCATGCCCATTACGCAGTTAAAGATGGAAACATGCAGTTTATACTACAAGAATGCTTTTGACCAATAACCCCTCTATCTCTGACTGATTTAGACCAGTTATCCAGGGGACATCTAGAAAATATTCCAAATGGAACATGAGCCTTGAGAAAGCACAAACTCAATGCTAAACACCAGGGCTTCATGGTCAGAAGCAGAGACAGGTTTTATGATACTGTTTAATTTTCCCTAGCTCCAGCTAACAGCTTAATGTTCCACAAGGGATAATTATCTGCCTATATCTGCTTTGTAACACTAACAACTCTATTATTTCTTCCTCTGCTATCTCACTCTCCTTCCCACCTCTGCTCCGAAGACCTGTAGCCATATCATCTTTCATATTATTCCAATTTGCTTAATCATTAAGCTACTTAAATTCAGAGCTATTACTTTCAACAAAAATGGTGCATTTTTGAGACTTGAAGAAGGGGATGCACATCTGTTTTCCTTCAATTCATTTGTCTTAATATATCATACTACACTCTTTTCAACTCTTGACCCATTTTTAAAGCCACTTTTTCAAACACATTTAAATGATTTAATGTCCTGCCTGATTTCAGTTTCTTAATCTGTATTTGTTTTACTATAGCGATGTTAGTAGAGAAATCAATTTAAAAAAAAAAGGAGGACTTTTTTTTTTTTTCATTGCTATTTATTTTGCCTGCATAAATCTAATGTTGTTAATGTCCTATTATTTTCTCTGGCATAAAATTGCTAGATATTAAAAGAAGCTGGTTTGCGCAATGTTTGGTAGAGTGATATCAAATCTAGTACTGGAAAAAAATACAAATATAAATTAAAAATATCCACTAGAATTTAGATAAGAAGAGAAATAAAGCAGTTTTGAGTAGGTGAGGCAAGGAGGAGAAAAATGCTAGTTTTCCAGAGTTTCCTTAGTTATGATAATTCTAGGGATAAATATAAAGGCAAAATTATTAACTGATCAAATAAACAAGTAGCTTCAGTAGCTGGTTTGCTTAGATGAAGTATGAGCAATTTGTTTAGTGATATTACATTGTAAGCATGATCTTTATTGTTACATAGTGAATTAATGAAATAACTAATCTAGAAATCTACCTAGAATTGTTGCCCATAAGCTTATTGATTAATATTGGTAATTATAGTAACAATAGTAATAGTAATAGGATTAGGAATATTACTACTAATAATAATTCAATACAAAATCCATTGCATATATTTTTAGGTGACATTTATTCTAAAATTGTCAATATCAGAGTCAAGTCTTCACTGTAAAGTAACTTATCGTACAATGTGAGAGCTTTGTCAGAAAAAAAAGGTACTAGAGAGAAGTGATGCTATTTTGTACTTGAGTTTTTTTGGACTGCAGTTTTCTTTCTAAGCCAGATAGCTTAGAAAATCTTTGCTAAGATTAAGAAGATGTTCAAGACCGATAAATAAAAAATGATTTTCAGTTCTACTGAAATATTGTATATACATTGTGTTCATTAAATAATTGCTCATAAATGTAAAATATTAAAAATTGTTTTCTGAGTCACAACTTCATATTCTACTTGAAATCTCTAATCACTGACTTCTTTATAAACTAAGTTAGGCAATTAAAATCATGGAAAGCAGCACATTACTTTTAGATTTTCATTTCAATTTAGGCAGCTGATCTGTTTAAAAAGAAAAAGAAATGTTGTTTTCAATCAACAAGTTTAATAGTATTAAAATATGAGATGTAATTCTGAATATGCCCCAGGATTATTGTTTTATTATGCAAATTAATTTATAACCTTTTTTATTATCATGAGATGTACTTGGGGGTTGATTTAAAAGCAGATATTAAAAAGAAATATGCTTACTAAAACATATTAAGGACATCTAACTGAAAGCTATACTATTTTAGTACCATTGGTGACAATATCTTCCTAAAGTTTCTATACTAATCCCATTAATTTTCAAACCAATTGTCTAAGAGAAATTTAATATAGGTCATTTTTATTAAGGTATGAAGACATGTTCGCAATGTTGTTATTCTACCAGCTTCATATGCCTTGTGGAGAGGGAAAAGAAAAAAGAAATATATTTTTTCTTTTACTTTTTCCTATTGATTCACTGAAGATGTTAGTCTAATTATATGCATATATTATTCTTTCAAGTTTTAAGTGCACAGTGCTATAAATAAAAGTGAATAAAAGGTCATATAAGTTTTTAAGGACCTAATATGCACACTTGATGAAATCTCTAATTTATACTGCACTGTCTATGATTCAAGGATGTCTTAAAAAGTGCTAAGGGCAAACACTAATCACACATGGAAACTAATGGCAATTATAAATATCTACAAGTATTTAAGTAGTTGCACTCTCTTTTCTTCTGGACAAAGACAGCTGTAATCTGAGGCTTGAAATATACAATATAATATCACTGATTTTAGCAATGAACACATCATCATGTGCTATGTTCATAACAACAAACAAGTGCTATGTTAGTACTATAGATGACTGTAAAAACAACAGAGAGTATAATTCGTAATTTAGTGAGCCAAGTAGATGTTTTTTCAATTAATATTTATGTGAAAATTATATTTTTTAAAAGTTGCAATATTTCTGGGGCAATATTGCAAGATGGTCTCATGCTGTTGAAGGTCTGATGTCAGATTTTCCATTGTCTCCTTGTCTACATCTATACAGACTAAATGACCTGGGGTTTACTATGGAATTAAATGTAAGATAAATAGCTGGTACATTAGCTTTACATTGATGAAAATTGCATTATAAAAGTCACTCCTTTCATCATTATTCCCATTACAGAGTAAATTTTCTATCTTTCCTCCACAGGAAATGGACATTCTAATCTTTTTGTATGGACAAAGCACTTTTAAACTCAAAAATATGGTTTTAACATAAACCCATAAACATGGTTTTAAAGCCATAAACGTTGTTTTAAATCCATTAAATATAATGAATACAGATAAGAAATAGCTGATAGTTAATAGTTTTTTTTTAAGTAAATATATGAACTATTCCTGACTTTTAATTTAAAAGTAATAAAAAAGTCAAGGGGAACCTTATTCAAAGCTACTACGTTTCAGTCAGAAATAGATAGATAGTGATTAATCCTTTAACATTTATGTCAGTAAGAATTTTTTATAGTCATTTGAATATGTTTAAGCTCACAATTTGCCATCAAAAGGAGACAAATGTGGCATTACTTTCTTGATTGATTTTCTTTAAGATAGGTGATGGAAGAAAACGCTGTAACTATCAGTAAGAAATGATACACTCAGGTGTGCTCTTGTTCTTGAACAGGCAAGTCATTGTAACTCTTTTATGCATTTGCCTAATAGATATCGCAACAGACTAATTTACCTGTATGCATTAGCATGTAGACTACTATGAATCCAATTAAAGACATTCTCCACTTGTGTTTATTTTTGAAGTTTTCTGTTTCATTTTCAGACATTAACAGATAATTCAAAAAAAAAATCTATTTTTTTTCTAACTGTCTCCTCACAGGTAACTCAAAAAAACAAAGAGTAAGTTTTACCTAAAAATCTTTCCTTAGTTATAACACTTATGGGCCATCCATGCATGTATGTGGGTGCTTGGCTATAATTCTTGGTTTGACAAAACTATTTTGTGAGATATTTTGTGAGTTTTTTTTTTTCTTTTGTGTTCAGATTCAGCATGAACGTAAATCATTTAAAAGTATATCAACAAAATTGTTCAAAAAAGATTTTATTCCACAGTTTTCAGACAATTGCATGACATGGGAATATGAAATGTAGATAAAGTCCTCATAGACAAGTTTCCGTTCAGACATTTTCTCCAGTAATTACCTTTAGTAGAGTATTCAGATAATGGAAATTTTGACATACATTAACATAAATGTTGGCTAAAAATAAGAGAGGACAGTTATTTATGCGTAACAAAATAGACATTATGGTTTACTATTAATCTATGGGTTATTTCTTTTCTTGCATTCTTGCACTACTAGACAAAAGCTGCTAGTTATTTCAAATGGTCAAAATATTTTTTAATAAAATATGATATATAGTAGAAAAGGAAGATTTATTTCCTTAGCTTTTTTAAAAAAAATGTTTTTATGCATTGATTGTAAGAGAAATTTCAGTCTGAAGTGAATCAGACTCACTCCATCCATGGTTGACTATCTTCAACCAATGGTTTCAGACCACAGATGTATTTTTATGATCAGAACTGATACTACTAATTCTCATTGCTTTTACATACTGATTAATTCCAATATTAGCTCTATTAAATATGTTTTCATTAATGAGAGAGAACCTAGTAAGGCTTTGCATTTCCATTATATGCTGTACTCTTTGAATATTTTAAAATAATAGTCTGTATAGCAGATGCTACATATGATTCCTTCTGAGAAATCTTGATTTTTTTTTTTTGAAGAAAATAAACAGTATGTGTTCTTATAAAGCTGTTATTGCAGTAAAGATCCAAGTTTTGACATTCAATGGTGCAGGAAATTTGCCAAAATAGGAGGGAGATGATGAAAAGTAGTTTTCTATGAAGTACTTAATCTGCATATAGATAGGCTTCTTCACTTTGTGAATCATAGATATCAATCATTCATGTTCATCAGTGTCTCATACATATTCATTAGGACATACGGTTATGCATGATTAAAGCTGTTATAAAATGACAATACTGTGTTTTGTTTTTTATCATCTCAGGTCTCTGTGTACTGAAAACTCCACAGGCAGTTTCCATCTCATAATCTGACAACATTTTCTGCTATCTACAAAGAAACAAATCTCCATATGAGTTTGCACAAATGTACATTGTGTATCCAAATGACTTTGCACTTTAAAGAGTTAGAAAGGAATTGTAAATATTCTCTAAGCAAAGATTTCAGCATTTAGAGGAACATTCCTAGCTGTTAGGGATTAACTAGAAGTGAGTGAAATTAATGTGTGTTTACATACTGAAACTGGAAAGACTATTTCTAGATGGGAAAATGCAAGTACACTTTCATATTCACCTTAATTTTCTGTGTTTTGTGATTTTGCTGCCAACCCCATGCTTTCTGAGTTGGATTCACAGCCCCTGTGACACTAGATCTGGCACAATACTGTGTGGAAAAGAACAGCCTCTGTTTTAACTAAACTCTTACATTCTTGGATCTCAGAATTATTTATTTTCTGCAGTTGATTGTGCAGAACATGAAGCTTTCCGGATATTACTAGAATTATAGATGGGGATAATAAGCCTAAAAATGCACGGAAAATTTTCTGAAGCACTCAGAATTGCTTCTCTAATTGATCTTGGTAAATTAGAATGCATTTGTTTAGAATCCAGATCCAAACTGATCTTTAAAAAATCATGATTTCTGGAAAAAAAAAAAAAAAAAGAAAAGAAAAAACACTTCAATCTAGAAGCATTTGATTTGGAGTTAACAATTTCACAGAACTTGTCTGTTCTAGATTCTTAAGCATAAGAACTGATAATCATGTTGAAACTGAAGAGATTCAGTGAGTAACAGCCATTTCTTTTAAAAATCAGTGCTTCCTTTTTTTTAACATCAGAATTCTATTGTAATGCCTAGTTTTCATCTAATAGTGACCTTTTGTTCCACGAGTTTGTGGGACTAAAGAGTATGTCTTGAATTAAACTGAATCCTAGATAAGAGTTTTGGGGTTTTGGTTTTTGTTTTAATATTCCAGAGTTGAACAGGATAAAATATTTTCTCCCTGAATTTCAAACCAATTTAACTGGAACAAGAGTGGGAAAAAAAGAATGCAGGGAAGACTGCAAAGAATAATGGCAAAACAAATAAACAGATGTTTTGCATGCAAAATCATTCAAAGAGGTATTGTGACAATATTTGGTCAACCAGCAGTTACACATCTAAACTTCAACTGGCTGTTGATTTCTATTCTTCCTAAAGAATCACAGTCAGTGCTTTTCTAGCATAACAGTCTAAAAGATTTTTCTTATAACTCACATAAAGTTATAGAGTTTAACTTATAAAAATTCTTTGCCAATAGCAAAAGATTTCCATACTTGCATACTTTTGAACTCTCAGTTTCTTGAGTTGTCAGTAGAGTCCATAGAGAACATCTTGTTATCTACACTCAAAAGCCAGGAACTCTCTCTCTCTCTCTCTCTTTACACTGACAAACTTAAGTCAGTTCTTCAAGCTTTTTGTAATTGTAGATGTATGATCGTTCCCCCAAAGTTTCTCTGGACTTCTTGGAAAGGTGATACCTCCAGCTGGGCACAGTGTTCCAGCTTCATCTTTGCTCATGCAACAAAAACTTTTAGGACTGTTGAATATCTCTAAATTATTTTTTCCAGTTCTGGGAAAATAAATGTAAGATTGTGGATTGACAATTTGACAGTTTTTAAGGTTAAACATTATGTCTCTGCTTTTCCCATGCTTTTCTCTTTTGATTCTTTAGCTTTCCTTATCATCTTCTCAAAGATAACAGTTAGGCTTTGAGGTTAACTGTATAACTGCATCTTCCTAAGTATCCTTTCAACAGGTCCATCAGATATCACAGGATCATATTTTGATTGTTTCTAGCTTTCTTATTCTTTAGAGTGGTCCAATTTTTTCTATGTTAATGTAAGTCATTAATTATATTTGGCCATATTAACATTTTAACCTGTTTGGCATACAAATCTAAGATTTGGATATTTACTTTTTTTGTGGCATAAAGCAATAAATTAATGTTTACTTTATCCATGTTGTTTTTGATGGATATACATTTTGATGTTTACAAAATATGTTTTAAAACATCATAAAAAATTAGAAAACAGTTAATTTGACTGTATAATTTGGAACATGGAAGATGTCCTAGTAGCTATATAATACCTCTGTTTAGTAATTTGATTTCTTCAGTGCATAAGCTAGCCTACAGCTGCAGATTTGAGATCCCCTAAGAGGCCTGGCAATACTGTTGAACTGTATTTTTTCTTGAGAAGTATTTTCACTCTTCTATCAAATCTCTTTAAAATCTCCCATCAGCTAAACCCAGTCAATATTTCTATATACAGACCCCCAAATACATTCTGCTTAGCTGAATCCTTTGCCTGGTTGCATCAGAATGATTCAGAGAACATGGAATAAGTCTTGATAGTGTTAATATGGGCTAGCTAGATTTCTTGAAAGGATGTGCCACAAAATCAAGCCTTATTATTAAGAATATCCTATTTACAGTAGGAAGTTCTGAGTTAGATCTTCACACAAAGAGGTTCTATTGTTTTGGGATTCAGTGACTATATTTCAGTCCAGAAGTGAAATAACTAACTAAAGAGGTCTTTAATCTTCTTAAAAGATTTTGAAGAACAATGACTTAGATTAGCTTTAATAAAGGTTACTCCTGTGAAGTTGAGCCTCTGTGTAAGGTTCATACAGTTAGGTGAATGAAAATATTTTATAGTTCTGTGGTTAGTTCTGGTACGGAAAAATAATTGGATTGCTACTTATAATCTGCAGATCTACTTATGCTTTTTGTTGAATGACTTCAGTTAAATTGCTGGTGTTAAGACAGAGTAACATAGAATGGTCCCAATCACAGAATTAAAACAAGACCTCAGTCCTTGAAATACATTCTCTAGATATTATCAAGAAGTAAAATTCAAATAAAAATTTGATTAAACTGAATTGTTGAATAGAAGTTCTGATAGTACTGGAGGTTAGTAAGAATTGAATTTGAATGAGTAGAAAAATACAAGAGAGACATTAGACATGAGTATTTTTTTTAACCAAAAAAAAAAAAAAAAAAAAAGAGAGAGAGACAACCATTGCCAGTTTGTAAACTGTGACCATCAAACCATTTGGCAACTTAGTGCCAGCCAGGCAGTTATAAGATTAAGCAGTAATCAATTAATTAAGGGTGAATAAATCAAGTAATTAATTGTATAAACATACAATTAATTGAGTGAGAAAATCATGTAGCTGAAAAGTCCATTAGGTTGTAAAACTCATTATAAATAAAATATACAGGCAATGGAGTGGAATTAAGCAGGTAAAGTTTGAGGATTAAAAATTAGCTGAGCAAATGAAATCAATAAGTGGACAATCAACAGATGTAGTGAATTAATTAAGCAGGATGAAAGATAATTGCATTATTAAAGAAGTCATCAATGAATCAATAAATTAATTCTCCAGAGACTAATGTGATCAGTTAGCCTAGTTATTGTCTGTAGGAGGCCAACAAGGCAGAAGGGTAGCTTCTGGGTACCAGCAGCTGCTTCAACATTAAAGGTGGCTTTCTGAAATACATCTCTTATGATGTATTTACTGTGTGCTACTGTCTTTTATGTCATGCATCATATTTATCTATGAAAAAATAGATTTTCTTTTTAGAGGAGTATGAGTAAAGTGGAAACTTATTGAAAAGTGGAAGTGTATAGTTACATATGAGTAAAGTTCCAGTAACATCTATAGCTCTTTCTGCATTAAAAAGCATATAGCCTACAACTTACCTTATTTTGTATAATACTTCCTTGGTAGTGAAATTACAACATGACAATTTTACTTAGTAAAAGTAATAGTAAAATTCATGATAACTTTGGAAATTCTTTCTATGTGTTTTATAGTGCTCCATACCTAAAACTCTGTTTTCCAGTTTCTACTATTTTAGCAGTCACCAGAAATTCTTCTGGGGTTACAGCTACAGATTAAAAAAAAGAAAATCACTAAAATGGCTTACTACATAAGCTACTAAGAATATAGTTGTTTTTGTTTGTTTGTTGTTGTTTTATATTATTTAAACATTAGTAACTCTTTTACAAGGTTGGTCATGTTAACAGATACAAGTAAGTTAATGTATTTCTAAGCTAATGTCTGAGTCTTGTCTTTGTATAAAAGAGATATGAGATCTTGAAGTAAACAATAAACTGTAGATTTTATGGAAATACTAAATAGTAGAGTAGTAGATTCTAAATGACTGGAAAGGACTGCTTAAATTCCTTCTCAAATTACCCAATTCAATTCATGGCCTGATTTTTAATACTCATTTCACTCATTCAGTTTAAAAACTGCCAATGGTACTAATTTGTGTGAATATCTTGTAATGTACATTAACTGCATGACCTCATTTTTGTCCTTCTTTATTTTTACTTGAAACCTAATTTAGGGGTTGAACTCCAATCTCAGAAAATGAAAAATTACTGCTGTGATGTTTCTCAAAAAAACATTGCATACTTACAGAATTTTAAGTTAAAAATAAACTGATGGTGACATTAATGTGAGGAAATGTAGAGTTAAAGCATTCAAGAAATATCAATAGAGAATAAATCCTCATGGAAGTTATGTGCAAGTGAGGACATGGAGAATAAGTAAGCAATTGGGAACAACCAACATGGATCCACTAAAGGCAGTTCGTGGCTAGCCAACTCCTTTTGTGAATAGATAGAGGGTTTTGTGGATAAGTGGAGAGCAGTAGATGCTATTTTCCTTGACTCTAGCTAGATTCTGATATGATCACCCATACAATCCTTATAGCCTTAGCTGTGAAATATGCTTTGGATAGATTGTCTGTAAAGTATGTTTAATATGGGCTTAGTTACTAGACCCAGAGCTGAGCTCAATAGTATTAAGTCCCAACTGCTAGGAGCTATTAGTGACTCCTCAGTAGTCAGTATAGAGGTTGGTCCCATTTAATGTCTTTGTTAAAGATCTAGATTATGAGATAACATTCTGCATTCACCTCTTATGAGGCAGCATCTGGAGTACTTTGCCAAATTTAGAACTCCCTGGTTCAAAAAAAAGGTATTGTCAACCTGCAGCAATTCCAGCAGAGGGACCACCATGATGCTGATGACTGGAGCATGTATTGCTGAAATACAGGCAGAAAGAATTTCAGCTTTTCTGCCTATTTTTTCAGACAAGAGGAGGCTAAGGGGATATTTGACAGCTGTATTCAATTACCTAAGGTAAGAGTATAAAGAAGATAAGGTCAGATATTTCTTGATGGTGCCTAGCAATGGGATAAAAGGCAGCAGACACAGGTTAAATCTCCTGAGTTTATAAATCATGATACTCATCCTATGTCTATTTCCTAAAAATTATATTCTCATATTTTTCTCGTCCTGTACTCAGGAGGCTAATACTGATACAAATATATTTATATTTATATTTATATTTATATTTATATTTATATTTATATTTATATTTATATTTATATTTATATTTATATATTTTTATATCATCTTCACTTCTCTCAGCACTTTTTAAGTCTTTATTACCAAAGTTTATGAAGTCCACCCACCCATAAGTGATCAGATATTGATCTCCATCTTGTTTACTTGCAAATAATCTATAAATACCTTTAAACCATGATTCAGCTTTTTCCATCAATGCATAATTATGCTATGACCTATATCTATATATCTATACCCAGACAAACTTAGAGACGGACTACCTGCTAATCAGCTGCTTTTCCATCTGACATCTCTTATTGATATTCCACCTGCAAAGTCTCAGAGACACTGTGTGATCACTTAATTTAAAATTACTTATTTAGAAATACTTATTCTATTTCCTTTAGTTAATAGCAATTCTAAACTTGGTTTCTTTTTTTTTTTTTTTTTTTTTTTTTTTTTTTTTTTTTTTTTTTTTATCGCACAATATTATTTAATCATGTTCGTTTTTTCCCTCTCGAGCAGAGTTTTGTAATAAGACTGAAGTGTAGTTATGGGCTCATGCCAGTTATGAGGAAAAAAGATCTTTCACAGTGTAATTATTTCACGTTTAAAATCCATTCATTTGAATTGTGTCCCAATGTACTCAAGTCCTATTTCTTGTTCAAAGTGTGCAACTAGACTGAACAATCTATTCACTCTAGGTCTGTTGATGCTGTAGTTATTGATTTGTGGGAGATGCTATAAAGGCAAATCACTATATTTCATTGCACAAAATTGTAGCATAAGAGTATGCAAACAGCAGTGCTAAATGTCAACATCTATTTTACAGTTGTGTGGCAGTCTCTGTCCAGAATCATTACATGACTGTTTCTAGGAAGTGAATACAGAGTAGATAATGAAAGCTTAAAATTAAAGCTGCAAACAAAACATTAGTCTATGTAACGAAAAATAAACCAAACTGAATAATCCAAGGAAAACATAATTTCTCTCTTGCTGCATAACATTAGCTCTTGTAGGATGATTTGACAAGTTGCCTACTGGGGCAGGTGTCTCTATTGTGAATTTCATCAACATCTATTTTCTTCACAAACAAGAAAAAAACATATAAAGACAAACCCGAACTCCTTTGAAAATAAACGTACTCAGGATTTAATTTTAGAAGTTGAGACTGAGATGCTGAGAAAGCTGAAGTGTAGGAGGCTTGTTTCACTCCTGTTATTGTTATTGAAATGGAAGTGTCCACAGGGAACAGTCTTAAGAAAAAATGCTTGAAAAAAAATATGTGAAATAGGTGTAAGTCAGGCTTAAGCAGAAAATTTTACTATTTAAAAAAGATCTCTCATAGGAAGTTCTACCTACTCTACTGTAATTTCTCATTTTCCAAAAGCAATGAAAGCTTTAAGGGGCAACAGACATTAGCCAAGTTGCAACCTGCTGTTGTAATTCCAAACAACTCATTCTGTGTAGAGAAGCATAAAATATAATTGTCATGACTAACATCACAGGATGCTAATCTTTTCTCTTCTGAACCTTAATCTAGTGTTACCAGAGGTAGTAATTAGAACTTTTTTAAAATAAAGCAATAAGCTATTACAAAGCAAAGAAGACTGTGTTCTTTAATTAAACTGTAAGCAATCACTGAACTTTAGAGATCACTGGAGATCTTCAAGAATCTGTTGTGTAAACTCTGCCAGGATTGTGCAGCTGACTGCATTGTGTAGCACGCAATAGGAATTGCATGGCTGATGGGAAGACTGTATAGTAATTGCGTAGCTGATGGGAACGGGTAATCAAGGTACATAAAGTCCTTTGAGCTCTATTTATTTCTTGCTTTCAATGTTGTTGAAGCATAGGTGGCATCTGCAAAATCCATAAACTTTGTTGTTGTACAGCTACAGGAGAGGAAAAAAAATAACAAACAACAAAAACCCCCTCATATATCATTGATGCATGCTGGCTATATGCAAAGTATAAATACAGATGAAATATGATCTAATCTTGATCTCTGAGTAAATTAATCTATGCTAAAGCGTAATTTCACCTTGAGAAAAACTCCTTTGAAAATGATCTGTAATATATGAACCACAGAAGCAGTCTTGCAGTCTGCTCAATATATCAATATATGCCCAGAAACTGCATATTAGTAATGAAATAAAAGGAATTAGCTTAACTTAATCAAATTCTTGCTATTATGCATCTAGCAGTAATATACATCTGGCTTTTGTGGTATCTCAAAGAGAAATAGCTATGTGCTTATGCCTTCCAAACATGAATGAAGTACATGAATGTGTAGTATTCCTGTACAAGGTCAGCTCTGAAGCAGAGAAAGAGACAGATCCACAGATGCACAATTAAAATTCATGTAAAGAGCTAGCAAAGACACAGTGTGCATTTCAGGGCTTTGTTTGTGGTAGGAAGCACATTATTTTCCCTTCTCTCCAACTGTCCACTATCTTGCTTAGCTGAGACGATTTTGTGTATTGACAAAGACTGAATATTTTGTCTGTTACTCTAAGATTGTTGGAGCAGGGAGGGAGGGAAGGAACGGTTGAAGAGGGGAGAGAAAGATAGGGAAGGCAGAAGAAAATGACAGTTATTTATTGTGGGCAAAGTCCAAAATGTCTGATCCAGCAATTTGTTTCTATTAATTATCATTATGTTATATTATTATAATCATCATATGTTTCAGGATCATCCAAGACTTCGGAGACTGCAAATTCCATTTTCAGTAGCAGATTACCTGGAGAAGTAACATTTGTTATTAGTGTTTGAAATCTTGGCACATTAACTCCAATCCAGATTATCATTTTTAAAAGAGGAAATACAAATTAGATGCAAAGCATTTTCAAATATAGTGGGCTTTCTGCATCACACTACAACACCACTTTTACTACTTTCACATTTATTCTTTTCTCCCTTCCCATGCTTTTTTTCCTCCTAGGAGGGGAGAAGAGGGGATTGTTTCTACAATGCAAATATGTTATACCACATACATATTTACTCCTTACATCTAATCATAGAATCATAGACTGCTTGAGGTTGGAAGGGACCTCAGAGGTCATCTAGTCCAACCCCCCTGCACACGCAGGGTCACCTAGAGCACGTGGCACAGGGCTGCATCCAAGCGGGTTTTAAAGGTGTCTAAAGAAGGAGCTGTAGTAATAAAGTTGTAGAAGTTGTTCTCTAATACTGTGAATTCCTCTGAGCAAATTCCTAGAAGGAAGTTTCTCACTAAACTCACCACGCATCTTTTCACTACTACATTCTTGAATTTACTCAAGCTTATATGGTGTTAAGAAATTCTAATAAGTATTCTTCTTCACTATTTTTATTCATTAGTTTCATTCTTTCTGATTGTCATTTCTTAGCTGTGACTAGAAATCCAGACTTAATCTCTCTCTTTTCTTATTTTTTTTTAATAAAACTATAAAACCTGTTATCTAAACTTGTCTTTCTGCTTCTTTATCCTTGTATACTTTTAGCAACTAATCTTACTGCTCAAGACACTTAACGATTCAGGCTAAAAATAAAATTTAATACCTATAATCATTCCAGCTATATGATTCGCTGTCCTTCATCATAGCTCTTTTAGGCAAAATTAAGTGCATTTCCTAGAAGGAAGATCATAAGCAGTTCTCAGGCTTCTCAGATCTATCTAACCTTCTCAACAATGAAAATATTAGGTGCAGAGAGAACTACTATCTAGTTAGGTATACTGCATACCTATAAAGGAAGGGAGAGGGGGTGGTGGGGCAGTGGAAATAAAAGTTCAAGCTATAATTATATATATTTTTTCAGTCCTTATTGATTATATTGTCTTTTTTTTTCCCTTATTATCTGAACTTAGGACCTATTGATAACATTTTCTGATATTTTATTTATATACCTACTTAATATGAAAATTCTGGGGGGAAAAAAAAAGACATAGTATGATTCGTTCTAATAGCTCAAGTGACTCAGTTAAATTGTGGAAGAATCAAATATCTGGTCTAAATCTAGCAAAATAATGATTCCTCACAAAGACTTAACAGGATGTTGAGGTAATATATTCTTGTAGTGTCAGTCATTGTTGCTGAATCAGTTTACTGGATTGGAAATTTAGAGCCCTTTATCTGAAGGATTGCCCAAGTTGAAAGGATTTTAGAGTGCAACCCCTGCAAATAAGTACAATAAAACACGGACGTGACATGTTTCTAGCTACTGTTGATAGCCTTTATTGGAGAGCAGTTCAAGGAAGCTACTGAAGATGCTTAGTAGGGCCTAAGACATAGGTGGCTGCAAGGAACTGACTACCCGCTCAAAAGCATTTCAGACTTGCCTATAAGGGTACATGAAGAAGAATAACCTATGTTGTGTAATATGATATTCTGGCATCATAAACAAGATATTCACCAGAGAATAGAGAGACAGGACTGATAAAAGATTAAGATTTTGAGTGCCAATGGCTGAAAAGCTTAAAAATAATTGACTAGTCAGTAAAAGCACTTCAGAGCATATGCCTTTTCTCTACAGTATACAAAAGTATGAGAATTTAAGGAAAGGGTTTTTTTGTAGAATGACTTCAACAGGTGATAATGACATCAAAGTATTTGATATAAATTTGCATTTACATATTTGATATAAATTTGATATTTGATACTATATCAAATATAAATTTGGTATTTGATACTATATCAAATAGTATTTGATATAGTATTTGATATAAATTTGCATTAAATACAAATGTCAGTATCTTGCCACCCAATTTTCACACTATTCAAAATGAAGACCTCAATAGTAATGCCTTAATTTTTGTGTGATTTATTAAATGAAAAATGTTGATATAATTACTGGTGTATAAGTCTCTAAGTTGAGAAAGGGATGGAGAGGAATCATGTGAAAGTTTTTCGTATTAAGCAGTGCTGGAATTTCTATGGTAACATAGTGATTATGCTGGGGGTGGCTGTCATAGAAATAAAATTTCCCATCTTGTATGTGGCAGAAAAATATTATGATTAACACTACAATTTTATTCTCAATTACTTGCCATCATGTGTGTGTGCATATGTGTGTGTGTATATATATATTTATATAAATAAAGTTATTCCACTTAAACTTCTGGAAATGAGTAGATTATTCTTAAGCTGAATATATTAACACAAAATAAATTTACTAAAACCTTTTGTTGTTAATGGGTTATGGAAAGAAAATGAGAAAATATCTAATGAATTTCTTAAACATTATTGATGTATAGGAAACATTTGTTTTTATAGGGGCATAATAATACTACTACAGATAATAATAGATTTCATTTGATAATCAAATTAGAGAGAAAATGGTGGGGTTGTATACTGGAATGTTCTCTATGAAATGATCTCTCTAATGTTTCTCTCTCTTTTTTTTATTTCCTTCCTTCTTTAAACTAGTGACTGCACTAATGAATGTGGCTCATTCTGAAAGAGTCTATGGGGGTTTATAAATACTGACTGGTAGCTTCTGTGCTATCTCATATCTGAGGGTTAAATGGACTTAAAAGTAAGAGAAAAGGGACCACCCAAAACTTTGATGTTCTTTATATCACTGCGGCACAACCCTTGACCTCAGTAGAAAAAGTGAGAGTAGAATCTAAACAGTGTGCTTTTTTTTTCCTTTTAAAAGAACAGCTTCTTTCCTTGCTGGAGAGAAAAAGGCATAAAATTCTTGCTTAAAAATGTCTCAGAAGACTTTGAAGTAATAGAGGTCTAGAGAAAGAGAAGAGTCTGACTTTTGACCCTGAAAATGAATTAATCCTTTACTTTCATTCGTTCTTTCTTTTCACAGACAGCATTACGGGGGAAAAAAAAGTAATTCAGTGTATACTGAATGTTACTATCTTTCTACTGTTTCAATCTTTGAGGATTTTGACATATCTTTTCAGGTACTTCAGCTTTGCTTTACATTCCAAATCAGCTTGCTATGTAAAGTGTAGATTAATCTTATGCTAATAGGACTCTAGATAACAGTATTATTTTTTTAGTTATATTTATTTTTGGGGAAATAACTCAAATATGGCAATAAATATCTGTGATGTTCTGTTCATTTAAATGTAAAAGTGCTCCTGTTGGTTGTTCAAGCTGAAATAGAAAGCAAAAGGTCCCAGTACACATATTGAGGAAAAGTAGTATGAAATATATTTGAAAAAAAGAAAAGTGTTGATATAAAATGTTGAATTCCAGGATAATATCGTATAGTGATTTGACTACCCATCCCATCACTAATTTGGCAGTTTAAAATGTTATTTTTCTGACTGAGCCTAGAAGAATCTTCTGTCACATTTCTACCCATTACAACAGAGATAAGAGGTTAAAAAAAAAGTTTGGCTGGATATTTTCAGATGTCTTTCTCAAATCTTTAATTTCAGCAAAACTCACTATATCTGAAGGGGTCTGCAGCAAAGAACGCTGTCAGATATATAGCAATTAATAGCACTCTTCTTAAAATGTATGTACTAATACATTTAAAAGAAATAGCAAAATAGAAGCTAATGTGAAAGGTATTGTGCTACTTACAGCTGCTTTTCGCTGCTTTACAGCAGCTATCAGCCAGTTATTTCCAATAATTATTCCCAAAGATACTTTGGAATCCCAAAGAGGCTACCTTAGCACGTATTATCTACAAACACAAGATGGCACATCTCTATATGACAGGACACAACTTTATGTATGTATTTTTGATATGTAAAGATATGCATGCTTTGTTTCCTCTGTTCAGTAGATGAACTCATATCTTCAGGTTTCATTGTCGCTTTCTCTTTCTTTATGTACAGCTCTTAAAAAAAAAATCTTTCTGCTCACCCGCTTTGTGGTGATGATTTAGAGTCACTCAGTGTCTTCTCTTATTTGCAAATAAATAAATAAATAGTTATTGGCCATTCCACTGCACAGGACTCCACCTAGTAGTATCATGTAGTAGTATCATGTTGCCAAACTCCAAAGAGGAGTTTGGCCCTATCTCTTTATGTTCTCCCCTCAGGTATTTATACATATTGATAAGATCCCCTCCCAACCTTCTCTTCTCCAGGCTAAACAGGCCCAGCTCACTAGTCTTTCCTCATACAATAGACACTCCAGTCCCTTAATTGTCTTCATTGCTCTACATTGGATCTTATTTCATTTTATTGCATAATCTCATGAAACTGTGGGCTGGAATTGCACCATATCATTTTTTCCCTAGTGCAGAATAACATCTGTTTTTTACAACTTCAACTTCAAGGCTTTTGAGACCAAATAACATAGCAGACAGTTAATCTCGGGTTGTTTAAAGTTGTTGCAGTGTGATAACATGGCAATTTCTCAGGCACTAGGCTTTCAGCCTTTCCAAGGCAATAGAGTTGGGGGACTCGTGGTGCTTTGGCAGATACTTTCAATAATGTTTATCAACTCTGGAATTTATTTCATTTCTACCTCCTTTTGAACTTGACAGTACCTGATGTTGACAAGACTATTATAAAAACTCTCTGGTCTTGTTTTCCTCAGAATTTGCTTTTGGTGTTACAGAAACATCGGATGGGAAAAAAAAAAAGGCTATTTGGACTTGACTGCTGGTGTAAGAGGACTGTTATATTGTTATATGTCAAAGTAGGAAAAAAAACCTTTTTTTTTTCCTATTTTGAATATAGGAAGGAATATAGAGTTATCTAAATAGAAGGTTACCTGAAAAAAAAAATACTTACACAGAGTTGTTAATGAACAAGATTTTGCTAGCACGATAAATACTTGCCTATAGCCATGGTTCTAAAATGTGAGTGTATCTTAAAATGACCACACAAAGACTTGATTCTGCATCCTTTTGGTTTTGCTGTTCCAAATTAAAATAAAGATGGAAAGTAAAACAACATAAATGTTTTTCTAACTTTGTCCATATTTGAAAGTTTTGGCTAGCAAAACTGAAATGAAATACCACAACTGTTCATGAATTCATCTCTCAAGGGAGTTTAAATGGAAACACTGTATGATTTCATAATGTTTTCAGCAATACTGACGAAATAGAGCTTTGTTTCAAGTTTTTTTTTTTCCTCCACTTCCTGCTCAATCCAGTCTTCAGAGTCCATTATTGGAAATACCATAAAATACCAAATAGGTTATACCAAATAACCTATTTAATTTGGTGAAAGCGGTTAAAATAGATCCAAAGTTTTAATTTTGGGTCTTGTATTTGGGTATTGTCTGTTGGAAACTATTAAAAAAA
>VZSG01000586.1:355525-368251 GCA_013398315.1 Nothoprocta pentlandii | reverse complement strand
GCCTTATGAGAATAGACAGTAGATTGCCATTTTTTGTGGATTAGCAGTTGTGCATTAAATATATACTTCATTGTTTTGTATTAACACTATTTTGAGCTGTACTGATGGTAAGTCACATTTTTTTTCCTGTGTATGTTTCTAAATATAATATATTTATTAATTTCTGATAGAAAATATCAAAATCAAGGAATATTCAAAAAAACATCTAAGTTCCTTGAATTTCCTCACAGCTTCTGAGTGCTACAGCATTGCATCATGTGGTGCTCACAGCTGGTACCATTTAATTAAGCTCCCAAAATACTTTTTTTTTTTCATCTGTGTTAATCTGGTGGCCTGAAGGGTTCATATGTCTTCAGCTGACCCTTTTGATGGGCAAATATGAAGCAGACCTGCACCCTCTTGAGACAAACTCAGCCAGGAGCCTCCTCTTGTTGCTAGCTGTTAAGGGACAGGAAGCTGTGTGTCCTAGTTTGCACATATTTTATAACATTTTAAGGCCCTTCTGTTTGACAAGAATAAATGAACAGGCAAACAAACAAACAAACAAACACATCCCTCAGTAAAGATTAATATAATAATTACTCTATTCTTAATATTTGGAAAATACAGACAACAGAGGTTTGACCTAGAAGAACATATCATTCTGATTACAGCTGGAGGCTTCATAGGTGAGGTGCAGGAGTTCTGGACATAGGGAACAATGGTCTGGTTTTCCTTTATTATGGGTATCTGGAAATTATTTATGTGGAAAGAATGTTTCAGTTAGTAACTTCCTATAAGTTTTAGTGGACTCTATGTGAGCTCAGACACTGGTATGTTTATATTCTATATAGAAACATACAGCACATTTAGGAAAGAATGTCTGATTATATAGCTAAAAATATAGATTTAACATATGTGTTTTATACTTATGGAATGTTTTATTAAACATAAAAAAAACTTCAGCTTTTAATTTATTAAAAAATGGAAGTTCTGTGTAGTTAAGCAGTGGTCCAAGCAGACTACGTACATTAGAGATTACGTAAGAATGTAACTACTTGCTATCTTTGGTAGATTGATTTCTAGCTAGTCATACTAAAATGATTGTAGAAGGCTTGTTATAGCTATAGCATAACTAAAATCACAATAATTTTTATTAGCTATAAAGTTGTTTATATTAATCTAGCCTGTAAGAGCTAGATTAATGGTGCCTAAAATTGTTTCAGTTTGTAAATCTATATAGGACCATTTCTTAAACATACAAGTTTATCATACTTTATCTATTTAACATATTCATTTCCAAAATAATATTTTAACCACATTGATTAATAGTCAATACAATATTTCTTCCTAGTTAGTAAAAATTATCTCTTACTTTAGAATCAAATTATCATTGGCACATAATATTACATTTTGATTTTCTATTCATTTATTGAATTAAACTATTTCTATCAAATAACAGATATGCTAATTTCTTTTTGGTTTTATATAGTAACTGTGTTTACTGTGATATTTTCAGGTAATGTGATCACTCTCACATATTTCACCCTGCACCAGCACTTCTGTAATTTAATTTGCTTATGCCAAATTAGATTCCACACACAAATTTCCCTGCTTCTCTTTATGAAGAAAAAAAAAAAAGAATATCTTAATGAATTCAACAGTGAATTTCAGAAATGTAGGAAAAACAGCAGCATGCTGAGGAAAACAATTTGTTTTGAGTAGAGACTCAGTTAAAGCTGAAATCCTACCCCAAAGGCAGTTGCATTGGACAGTCTGCCCAACTTTGGCAGCCCTCGTAACTGTTGAGTGAAACCGAACTTCTGTTATTGCTAAAAGCAGGGATCTTACAACATTTTTTTTTTCCAAAATAAAGAAGATTTTTTCCAAAATAAAGAAGAAGTGGAAGATTTTCATTTCATAGAGTATTTTGGCTGCAGTTTTTATTCCTGCTTTGGAATCCTCTTCCTCTTTTAAAAAATGTATATGAAGTTTCTGAGAGTAGTTAACTGATGTTATTGCATTTTAACACTGTGTTATAATCAAGGAGCAGAAATTCAGTTCCCAGATGAGTCTATGTTTCAAGTACTTTTAAACCAGGAAAGAGCAATTTGAGATGGGAAGTTCTCTACTCATGACAACCATTTTCCTCTGCAGAATGATTTCCAATTGAGTGAATGCTTACATTCCCACTATCTAAAGCAGGAATTTCAACAAAAATTCAGTGAATCAGAGCTGCTTGTCTATCACATGTGTGCAGCCTCTAAAAGCCATCACATCATCAAACTGTGACAAAGCAAATGCTCTTGGAAAGTCAGCTTAAGTAAAATTTTTTGACAAGGCCTCCCACTTACTGTGTCTGCTGTAGAATCTTACTACAGTAAGATTGAGTAATTGGCCCTTCTTATTCTTAATCAGTTCTCAAATGTAAGTATTGAAAAAAAAAATTGACATCTCAAATTTGTTTAGGAGCATGTAAATGTGCTTTAACATTTACATCTATCATTTTAGTAGAATATTTTTTTTAAAGTATTTATCTTCATTTTAGAAGCAAGCAATACACAAGACTTAGGAACATACTTTTTGTGATTTTTTTTTTATTTTTCCTGTACTTGGCTCCAACAATTGCACTGAATCCCATTCAAGTATTCACTGAATCAGACTCCAGCTTTTCTAATGCCAGAGATGCAGATGCCAGAAAAAAATAAAATTTATTTTTCAAAACTGTCTTGAAAAATAAATTTTATTATGAAAGAGACTCTCCTCATTACTAAAGGCAGAAGCATACAGTATTTCTTGAAGCAGACCCAGACCATAACTGAATGAAATAATTTTATGTCAGCAGTAAAGATAACTTCAAAATTAGTGGTTGGGTTATAAAAAAGTCAAGCACAATTTAAATATACGATATTGCATTGGTAGATTATATTTGGATAATTTTAAGGGCCTAGTAAACTAATATGGAGAGAGCGCAGACAGATTTGTACCTCAATTTAGGCAATAATCCACAATAAATTAGTTTTGAAAGAGAAGAGGAGAAGGAGCTTTTTCCCTCTGATTGCCTCTTCTCTACTCCATGATCCAATTTGCCATTTTTTCAGTTGTGGATTTGTGAGGGTGCTTTGAAGAAATGACATGACTTCAGAGGTTTTAAAAACTATTTCTAACTTTTATCATTTGCTTCACTCATCTTTCAGAAAGACTTAAAATAAAACTGCAGCTGTGAAACTAAGGTAGTTGCAAAGCCTTGCATAAAAGTGGGAATAATTTACCAGAGCAGGGAAGCACTGGATTTTTGTTACTATCTGAGGCCAGAATATCATAGAATTGCAGCATCGGATCAACTACACAAAATCATGTAGAGCTTAGTTTGGCGTTTTTTGTTGTTTTATTTGTGAATTCACAAAGAAAACAGCATCATGATTAATTACTACCCCACAAAATTATTTTAAGCCATGCAGGTCTTTTTTTTTTACTAGTGTATTTTAACGTAGTCTCTTCCCTAAAATCAGAATTAACTTTTATATTACTTACCCTTACCCTTACCCTTACCCTACTTACCCTTCATCAATACTTCTGCAAGTGTCAGAGATTTCTTTTCTGGAAACACAAGCCACATCCTCATCTTATTTTTCTCATGTTTTACCAGAATTCCCGGGATCTACAATCTGAAGACACGCTCTTAATCCCTAGATATGCCAAAGGGCTGCAGAGGGATCACTGAAATTAATTCGAGGACAGAATTTAAAAAAAAAAAAAAAAAACTTTTGTAAAAATAATAATAATAAATCTAATAAATCTTTATACTATTTTACCTCCTCAACACTTTGTTCTCTTCTTTTGAATTAGAAGTCACTGGTTCTCCAGTGCTACTGCATATTCATTTCCATCTGGACACAGTGACTGAGGTGACCGCATGGTCATGCTGTGCCAATGCTGCCTATGAAGCCCAAGATATAATTTCCCCTGTTGTGACTTGTTCCAGTGTTGCACTGGAAAAGGGACATTTAGCTTGTTAGCAATGATCTGGGTGCTCTTAAATAAAATCCATTCTTTGCACAAGTAATTCCTTTAAAAAAGTGCTATGCCAAAGACCAGATGTACAGAACTGTATCTGTAATGGTCATTAATTGAAGGATACTGTTTTAAAATATCTTTCTGATTAGGTCAATGGATGATGGGAAGAGAGATGAAATAATTGGAAAGGGAGGAAATTCTCTTATTTGCTTATTGGATTAAAAAATTATCTTCCTCAATATTTCTGGCCTTTTATTTAAAAAAGAATCCCTTACAGTTTTAGTCCTGTATTACTTTTTCCACATGTTCCTTACGTGTTTGATTTCATTTTACTAATGGCAATATTCTGATGTTGTGTTATTCAATCTTAGACTATTGGCAAAACTGAGGGTCAAATTCTTTCCTCCAGTGCAAGGAGTTAGTTTGTGTTTATAACCAAGCTTATGCTGAGAAGACTTTTCAAAAGTCTGAACAACCTGCTGAAGACTGAAGTTTTTTATCTTGAATTTTTGGTATTATGGATAAAACAAATTTCAGGCCTGTCTTGTAGATTTTTATTCTGTGTGGGTTTTTTGTTTTTGTTTTCTTATTTTTCCTCTTTACTCAGTGCAGAATAGCACACGATTTTCTGTAAATTTAAAATGGCGTTAGTCCTACCAGTTTTGCATTTTTAGAACAATGGAAGAATATTTTATCTCAACAAACACATCTTTTGCTAAGACAGACTGATGACTCCACTATTTGCTTTTGGATTCCACTTCTAGAAAGTGGAATGGGTTTTTTATATAAAAAAGATATAAGGCATTTACACCAGGCTTATATTAGTTAGAAAAAAATACTTTTCTTTAAACATTACACTTACAGGACGAAAGCAGTGCCAACTGCTTTAAATATTTTTACTCAAAAGGTTAAGGAAGATTTTCTGATTCACTTGGAAGGACACATTGACCTTTTCACCACTGGTACATTCTGCAAAAAAAAAAAAAAATTTGTTGTTTTCTAGCCTTGCTCTGAGAATGAGAAAAACATATAAAATTACTATAGTTTTTCCAGATCTACTGGAGTGCATTTTTGGGTTGTCTGAAATATTTTCCAGTAGTACTTTTACTAGGATTTCCATCCAAAAAAAGTTTTGTTTTGAATTAATAAAAGGCAATGCATAGCCAAACTATTTCTACCTAGGGAATAATCTGTGGGAAAATAGTTTGTAGGGCAAAATTATTTTTACTACTTTCTCTAAATATATGTTATTTGAGGCAATTTTATTACCTTATTGCTCAGTAACTCCTGCTGAGATTAACTTTAGTTTATTAAACTTAAATAACTGCCTTTTCCAAAATAGTTTAAGAGTTTATTTATCCAGACTACAAAGAATGTAAGGACCTGTTTTCTGGCATCAAATTGAAAAGGGTAAGGTTGCTGACTTTTTTTTTTTTTTTTTTTTTTAAGCATGTTCTGCCAAAATACACTAATAGCTTTGTTTCACACTTATTTTTCTGTCTTGTCAAAATATTTCGCATTCCCCTGTAGTCCAATAATAGTAATAGAAACAAGAACTGAGCATCTTTCCCTCTTTTTTTCTCTTCCTTATGTATTCAGAATGAGGTTGAGTGTTACAGAACATGTTTAACTTTGCTTTTTTTTTCTATCCCTTAAAAAAAATAAACAAACAAAAAGTGTTGATTCTGAAAACTGATATTTTCACTAGTAAAGAAACAATTTAACAGATCTCAAATTTTCTGGAATCTTTATGTTAAAACATTTAATCTTCAATATAATGGCTGTTACAGAGCTTAATATATATGTATGTACAGATTATAAAGATAGATTATGTTGAAGTATTTCCTGGGAACAACTCAATAAACCCCCTATGCCTGACTGTCTTCATGCCTGATATCCACCAACATCCTGGGAATAACTCAATAAACCCCCTATGCCTGACCGTCTTCATGCCTGATCTCCACCAACATCCACTGAATTTTCTCATTTCACCCTACTCCTTCTTCTAACCTCATTTTAACTCTGTAAAACTGCTGTTCAAGAGCAGCTATGGAAACATGCACAACTTCCAAAATACTCTCCTGAGTTTCTAAATTAAACAAATTCTCCTGTCATTTGCATATGCTGTTTGCTCAGAAGAACTCTGGTCTGCGTATCATTTTGAAGTTGGCTCTGATTTTCAGTATTTCTTTCCGCTTCTTTCTAATTATACTTGCACAACATAAGGGAAAAAGAAAAGGGTACAAAGAATGAAAAGCCTCTGAATATTATACGTTATACACTTCCCAAGAAATATTAGATCAGTGCCAACATACAGTGATTTCCTATTATACTGATCTATTTTAACTTCCTCATATATTCTTAACAGTTCACAGATCTTTGCCAATTATTCTTTTCACTTTATCTAGATTTCATTTTCACTTGCTAGCGATAACTGGGATCTTTCTGGCAGGCACAAATTATTGAATAAGCTTTAATTAGAAAGCTCCAGGTAGGAAAGATTTTATAATGATGGCTCAGGAGCAGTAACTTTCTTTCTACAAAGCACTGCTAGAGGTCTGTGAAGCTTTTGTGATTTAGGGGGAAAAATGAGGAGGAGAAAGAGTGGATGATTCTTTATATGTATATACGTGTGTGTATATGTATATATATATGTATATATGGAGTAGGAGGAGTGTATGTGTATATATATCTATACCTGTGTGTATATTTATTTACATACATATATATATATATATATATAATATGAATGATCTTATTCTGTTAAAAATATTTAACTACTCAGAATTCAGTTTTCAAACTTACCTGGGGAGTAGCTTATGCTCCAAGAAAATCAGGAAGAGGAAATAAATAACTGAAACATAGCTGGTAGGACCCATCTGGCAGATGGGAAGATCAGCTGGCTCTTTGGAGCTTTGCTCAGTATACTCATATTGTTTTCCATTTCCCCCTATGCATTCCCTGTGCATTTTCTCTTTTAATCTCACTAGCACAACCAAGTGAAAGGTACTTTAATATTATTCTTTGCCTATGAAGGATCAAAAGCCTTAACAGTGACAAAAAAGACTTTTTTTTGATGTATTATTTATATTTCGGCACAAAATGTGAAGCTGAAATAGATCGCTTACTGAACAGTACTGATCTGTGACAGACTGTCCTCTCCAATAATGCTCAAGCAACCAGTTTAAAATAAAAGATGGTGCATAAAAGGATACACAAAGAAGTTCACTCTCTCCCAATCTCCCACCTAAATGCCAATAGACATAATTAACATGCTCTGAACAAATGCCAGTTGGCTGTATTTTGCAAACAGGTTTTAAAATATTGAAAGTACATGGCCTAGGGCACCAGTAGAATATTTCTAAAGCATTGCATAGAGTTGGAATAAGTTCACCATGTGTGTGTGTTTTAAACAGTTGGGTGGTTTGAACATATATAGAGAGCATATCAAGAACATTTTCCTAATAAATAGATTGACCTAATTTTTTCCTTTTAAACTTAACTTTTATTTCAAGAATAATGGTCAAAAAATCATCTCTTTAGAATTGTTGCTCTCTCCATTTGAACTACTGTAGGTTTATTTCTTTTTTTCTCTTATTTTTCACTTCAGTTTGGGTAAGTAAAAAAAGTAAAAACTTTAATGCCCAGAATAAAAATGTACATTAAATAAAAAAAAGGATGCTTATGACTTATGGATAAAGGAAATAAATGGGTTTGGAAAGAATTTTCTTTTTTTTTTTTTTTTTTTTTATGCAGGAGGCTTTTCAGGGTGGAGAAATCTGGAGAAAGAATTCTCCTTTAAAAGAGAAGAAAGAGTTCTCCTTTAGATATCAATCCAAATTTAAAATTTAGACATATACAATAATAATAATAAACAGATGAGAAATAACAGATCCCTTCTTATTGAAACACTCTCAGTGTCACGAATACACTACAAAATTTATGCAGGAAGCTGATCTAAGTTGGATCATCTATGGCCAATACACTTGGGAGAAAAGTTATTCATGTTCATAAGCCTTCTCAAGTTCAGTATATTATTCTGGAGATCTATATTTAAGTAAAGGAATATTTGTCATCAATGGTTCCTTTAAAGTATATTTTTAAGCAACCGATCACATTATGTAATCACAAGTATCCCATATAGCTTTTAGAAGCTTTTCTCCTGCTTGTATGCAATACAGCACAGATATAACATATTCCCATTTTATTTTTCATGTGCTAAATTTACTGTGTCTCAGTTTTCACTGGAAAAGTGAATAAAAATTTCAAACTTAAATGAAAACCTAATGTATTCGCTGAGGTGTGCCTTCCCCACATGATGAAGAAAATAAAATTAAGACTGTCTGAAGTACTGAAATATTCATTATCTTGTGATGATTTTTTCTTATCTGGATCTTATAAAAATAATAAAAATAAATTAGAACAAAATCTAATACGTGTAACTTTATTGGCTCCATTTTTACTGGTTTTAATTAAAGTGTTTTGGTATGGCATAATCTGGTAATCTAACCTCCTCAATTCTGTTACAAATAGCACTATCCCCACGAATAGCAAGCTGCATCTATACTGCTGAAAGCATAAGCGCCGGGAGAGATGCCTGATCCTTGAGATCAACTAGTACCCAGTGATTCACGTCCTTACTCTTCACGGTTAGCGCCTCCTAAGGGAGACTCCTGTGTTCCTCACTGCATAGGCATTGGTAGTGACTGACTTTAGTTTCCAAACGGTTAATTTGTTGATATATTGCTAAGAATAGAGATCACTAAAATAAGATGAACACAATCAATGTGTATTTCCTACATCTACAGATGTGGTAAAGTATTAAATAGAAAGGTAGTAGAAAAACAGTTATTCATCTATTATTTACAAAATTCTAGTCAGTGGAATCATTATCCTACTTGCTGGGTAAGAGAATAAAAACTCTATATGGAATTTCTACAGATAGACATGAAAAGATATTGGGAATTTTTCAGTATTTAAACCATTATTGAGTGATCTCTGAGTTCTCTGAATACCAAAGTTATTTTTACAGTATATTTTTTTTTCATTTTCGGATTTCAGAAATAACAATGGTTCTGAGTACTCAGAATTGCCTCACTCTTGAAAGTGATGAGTAACTTGATGCCTAATCTCATATCTGAGTGTTGACATGAGGTAGACCTTTTTACTCTACGTTATATATGTAAATGTATATGTTTTTCATGTCAGTCCCCTATATTCCTTCTTACAGAACTAGTTTTACACCTACTTACAAGTAAGAGATACACTTTCTTATTATTGTTATTAGTTTACAATAAGTTTTGGATAAAGACGTGGATCCTAATTTATAGTCTCTCCTCAGATGAAAACATAATGATGTTATACATTGCATATTTCAATATTTGTAATTTGAGTTTTATTTGAGGCTTCAAAAGGATAACCTCTCTTCTGAACTTGATATGGGGTCTTTGCTTCTTTCCCTAAGGTGATGTTTTGTTTAATGTTTGTTTAATGTTAATGTTTGTTTAATGTTAATGTTTGTTTAATGATAAGTTGTCCAATTATTTCCAATGCTTTAATGTTCAGTGTTCTACTTTTATCCTGTGCATAAAGGAAGTTGCAGTCCTACAGATACATTTGGGTTACAAGGAGAAGGGGATGCGGTCATGATCTAGCTCACTATTAGGGAAGAAACACCCTGGCAGTGTGTTTCCCTCCAATACACATATTGATGCAAAAGCCCCAGCAATTTCTGTTTCTCCTTAGACTTTCACGAAAAGTCTAGGAGTTTTCTTTCATTTTCTGGGAAGAAGCACAGCTTTGCAGCAGATAGACAGATAAATGAGAAATAAAAAAGATATATTAATTGTTCTTTTATTGGTCTTTGGAAGGAGAAAGAAAATGAAGAGCAGCTTGTGTGCAAGCTTTTGGTTGCTATCAATAAGTGTGAAATACTTGTGCCTGAGAATTCACTGTAGTCTAAATTAAATAGATATTGATTAAAACATATTAAGAGCCGTTGGGCTAGGATCTGAAACTGTGTCTCCACTCAAAGCTAAATGTCTTAAGTATTGATCTAGAATTCTCTCTCTCCAATTTCCTTTAATACTAGGGAAGATGAAAACTGTCCCATGAAACCTCATCAGGAGGACCTGAGAGGATCCTTCACTGCTGATTAGGACATTCTCCTGAGAGGAGACAAATGTAGATCCAAATCTGTTCAGACAAAGGAAAGAAATAAGCTCCATGTTTACAACATTCTGTGTGAATGTTTTTAACCTCTGAATTGTAGAATGAAAAGAATTGCATTGTCATGGTATTTTTTTAAAGAAAGCGTGTTTCTCTACTCTTACCAAAAGGAGAATTCCTTCAGCAGTCTATGGAAGTATCAGGTCAGACCTTGTACTTTGTTCTGGGCAAAAATACGAACTTCTGCAAATAATTACAGCATCTCTATTATAAACAGGACTATGATGCCTGGTGAGAAGCATATGTTCAACACAGTGTGGAGTTCTATCAATACAGCACCAGTGTCAGAGATTTGGCTGTTTCCCAGAATCAAGACACAGCATTGTCTGGGCTCTGTATATTTAATATAGCATCTTTGCACTCAGAGGAATTTGTGTTTGAAGTGATTTCAGGGAAAGAGCTACTACAAATCTCAAACTCTAATCTCCCAGCAATAAAGGAAAAACAAGTTACTGTGCACATCAGGTACAAAAAAAAATTATTTTAAATGGAATGAGATAGAAAGGCATAAAGTGTTGAAGTTTTACTTACCCTGCAAGTTCAGATTTTTCAGTGGCCAATGAAAGACAAAATTCTCTTTCTACTGCTGTTACATGCAGCTAGGTGTATTTTTCTATCTTCCGGATATCATCTTCCCTACTTATTTTTTTAATTGTATCTTGCTAGGATTGACATTGACATCACAGTGTTTTTTACTGTATTTTCAGCAAAGACATAATCATTAGCTAAATGATTATATAAAGATAAATATAGTTGAATAAATAAATAAATAGAAAAGGCAGCCTTTCTTTTTCTACATGTTGATGTATTTCCTTTTTTTTTTTTTTTTTTAACATTGCAGCTTCAGTGTCAGAGTTCTTCTTTCCCTGATCAGCAGCTGATTCATTTCACAAAGGCAAAGTACATATTTTCAGCTTCCTAAGGAGGGATTTTGGCTGCATCTCATAGTTTACAGATATTCCCTGATAGTAAAATGTAGGCTAAAGGAAGTCCCTTTGAATTTATTTTATGTATATCATTTGGAGTTGATAAGTTGAAGGCATTTTATTTTTATTATTTTATTTACTCTTAGACATTAATTTCTGTCCCAGGACAGAAAACATGTAGAAACATTATTGATACCAGTTTTTGTATTAGGAAAAAAATGACTCCACATCACTCTCTCTATTATGGACTGATAAAAGCCATTTACAATACTTTTTCGAGGGCCAACAATACATGACAGTAAAACATATTTGTCCTAGGAACAGCCAGGAGCTGCGCAATAGTGCTGTGAAAGAAACAGTTTCATGCCTGTGGCTCAAACAGAATATTTTCTTCCTGTGACAGCATTTGGATGACATCTAATGTAGTTAGTCATATATTTTACCGTAAAAGCCTGTGCTGTAAACTAAGGAGCTTAAGATTTGATCCTCATGGGCTATGATGGAGATTATTCTGCTCCTTAGGGTTTTTTTTTTTTTTGTGGGGGTTCTCTCATTTTTTTTAAGCTAGTAAATTAAATACTTTATATTAAAGGAAATTATTTACATTAGAATTGTCCATGCTTCAGGAGAAATTAGATGTTTTGCAAGTCCCACCAGCCCACTTCCAGGAAGCAGGAGCAGTGGCCAGCTGCTCTGGTGACTCACAGGGCTTTTGTCACTGCAGAGATTCCTGCAGCATTCCACCCACTCACTACAAATGGAAGTAGTAGTCTGTGCTCTGAAAGATCAGATGGAAGAGACACACCATTCAGGCAACATTTCTTCCTTAGTAGACAATTTCCCTTCTGTGAGGAAAAGACAGACGACATAAAACCCTATGTGTTTATATTGGAGACACTACTTGGATCACTTCAGCTTTCAAAATGAAATTCAGAAATATTGGATTTGATAATATTTGCACGAGCTTAATCTAACACCTCTATCAATATATGTGCATTATGCAAATTTTCTGACATAATTTCATAGAATAAATGAATAATTTCATTGAATTTCGTAATAATTTCATAGAATACTCTCTGGGGTATCAGCTACTCCTCCCAGTTTCATATCATCAGCAAACTTGCTGAGGGGGAAGATTTCCTCACAGTGGGAAATGTGAGGGTTGGAGGCAGTCTTGGCTGAAGTGACCACAAGATGTTGGAATTCATGATCCTGCATGGAGGAAGCTGAATTGCAGCTGATTGCAATCCTGGACTTCAAGAGAGCCAACTTTGACCTCTTCAGGGAGCTCCTTGGAGCAGTCCCCTGGGTCAGGATCCTAGAAGGAAAGGGGATCCAGGAGAGCTGACCAATATTCAAGCACCACTTCCTCCAAGCTCAGCGTCAGTGCATTTCCACAAAAAAAGAAGTCGAGGAAGCGGGGCAGGAGACATGTACGGATGCGCAAGGAGCTGCTAGGCAAACTTAATAAGATAAAAAGAGCGTCCAGCTTGTGGAAGAAGGGCCAGGCCACGTGGAAGGAATACAGGCGCATCGTCAGAGAATGCAGATATGCAACAAGGAAGGCCAAAGCCCG
>VZSG01000586.1:315772-334786 GCA_013398315.1 Nothoprocta pentlandii | reverse complement strand
ACGGCCGCGCGGGCTGCGGGCGGGCGCCGCGGGCGGCTGGAGCAGACTCGAGCTCCCCTCCGCCTACGCGCTCCACGCGGAGTCGCGGCGGAGCTTTTGCATTCCTTTTATTTTATTTTATTATTTCATATTTGTATTTTTAGCCCTGCTGTGGTGTTTGAGGTGCTTCTGCTTCGGTTACTCGTGCTAGGGTGACAAGAAAACTCTCTCTGAGACCTCACGGCCACCCAGGAAAAGGCAGAATAAAGCAGGGTGAGGTGGCCAACCCGTCCTTCTGCTCTGCCAACGATAAATGTTGCGGGACTTTCAAAACACGCCTCTATATTGTCTTATTTTCAGCATGTTGACTCTCCTTCTGCCTTAAAAGTTAAGCGTTCTTTAACTTTATAAGTACTTATAAAGTGTGTTTTGACGCATGTGCAGCTTCAGAGAACTTGTGTTTGTGTTTCCACAGGAAGAAGCAACATGCGGAGTGCACAGAGAAATGAAAGGTCACTTTTAGCAAAAAAGTACTGGCTTTCTGCTGTCCTTCTGCGTTTCTGCTTTGCTTCATAAGGGAGATGCAGGATTATCTTCATCGTGAAGGCAAAATTTGGGCACAGTTGTTGGAAGATAAGATGAGCGAAGACTTGAAAATATGTCGATAGTCTACTAATTCAGACACACCTTTCACAAGCAGAAGGGAGCATTGATTAAAAGACCGCAGTTTCGGCAGAAGAAGCTAATGGAGGATTTCTGTTGATTAATATTATTTTTTTTTCCTTCCACTGTCCTGTGAGAAAGGAAGAAGAATCTGCCAGAAAGAATGTGTGTACAAACAGAGATAAAGGGAAGTCTCAAGAGAATAACTTAAGCTTTTGAATCTCTTTTCCAAGTGCTGTAAATTCCCTAATTCAACAGTTGCAAAGCATTTATTTGAGCAGATTCTATGATTTTTGTGATCAGTGGAGGTTTTTTTTGAGTCCAAGAAGTGAAAGCTGACCTGAGTGAAGAATTGAAAAAGTAAATTTATGACTCTCAATTTCTATTTTCTTTTTTTTTTTTCCTCTGGATTTTCCCACATAGGAATACAGTGCTTCAGTTTCTTACTCTGTATTGTCAACATGTAGTTTATGTGAAATATCTTGGAGTTTTTACTTTCCTTCTAGTATTTATAGTTTAGTGTTGCATCTAAGAAAAGTGTGAACAGCCGAGGTACTTGTGATTTAACTTTTCAACAGCCACACTATTTTCAGTGTCGTGCCTCAGACTGCCAGTCAGCTGAGTGTATCTGTTAGAATTTACAGTACAAGCTAAGACTTTGAAGAAAAAGAAAAAAAAGCCTTATTTTTTTTTTTTTAACTAACTGGATGAAGATTTGATAACTGATTTTTGTGTTTTGTTAGGAAATGCTTGCCTGGGAAAAAGGAACTGCCTAATGGATCATGGCTCTGGTGTTTACAGGACATACCTTACTCCTAGCATTGATGACCTTTGCTGTCTTCACTCTTGAAGAATCGGTAAACAATTACTCTGACTGGGTGACTTTCATAGAAAATGTAGATCAGTTTGAGAAAGAGAAACTGCAAGATGTTAGTGCTGAGCAGAAGCTGAAAAAAACTGTTCATCATCCAAACTTGTATTTTGGTGCTGAGGACGTCCAGGAATTGAGACAGAAGGCTCATACAAGCCATTTGCATCTATTTAGAGCTATCAGAAGTGCAGTGATAGTTATGCTATCCAACCCATTATACTACCTACCTCCACCCAAGCATGTTGATTTTGCTGCAAAGTGGAATGAGATTTATGGTAACAATCTGCCACCACTAGCATTTTATTGTTTGCTGTGCCCTGAAGATAAAGCTGCACTTGATTTTGTCCTAGAATATATGGATAGAATGGCTGGTTACAAAAACTGGTTGGTTGAGAATGCACCTGGAGATGAAGTGCCACTTGGTCACTCCCTAACAGGATTTGCCACTGCTTTTGACTTCTTGTATAATTCACTGGAAAACGGGAGAAGACAAAAATACCTGGAGAAGATACGGTCCGTGAGCGAGGAGATGTATGAGTACTCAAAGGTTCGTGCCTGGGGAAAGCAACTTCTTCATAATCACCAAGCAACTAATATGCTCGCTCTGCTTACTGGGGCCTTAGTTACAGGTGTGGACAAGGAACCTCAGGCAAATATTTGGAAACATACTGTTGTTGATGTGATGGAGAAAACGATGTTTCTGCTCAATCATATTGTGGATGGATCTCTGGATGAGGGGGTAGCTTATGGCAGTTACACAGCCAAGTCAGTGACCCAGTATGTTTTCCTGGCCCAGCGCCACTTTGGTATTAACAACTTGGAGAATAATTGGCTCAAAATGCACTTTTGGTTTTACTATGCCACCCTACTGCCAGGCTTCCAGAGGACTGTGGGCATAGCGGATTCTAATTACAACTGGTTTTACGGTCCCGAGAGCCAGCTGGTTTTCTTGGATAAGTTTGTCATGAGGAGTGGAGCCGGCAACTGGCTGGCCCAGCAGATCAGAAAGCACAGACCCAAGGATGGGCCCATGGTGCCGTCCACGGCGCAGCGGTGGAGCACGCTGCACACAGAGTTCATATGGTATGCTGCAGAGCTGCCTCCCCAGCCGCCCGCTGGCTATGGCACCGCCAAGTTGCATGTGTTTCCAAACTGGGGAGTCGTTACATACGGGGCTGGGCTGCCAAGCAGCCAGGCAAACACCTTTGTGTCTTTTAAGTCTGGGAAGCTCGGCGGCCGTGCCGTCTATGACATTGTTCACTTTCAGCCGTATGCCTGGATTGACGGGTGGAGAAGTTTCAATCCAGGACATGAGCATCCGGATCAGAACTCATTTACTTTTGCTCCCAATGGTCAGGTGTTTGTGTCTGAGGCTCTTTATGGACCTAAATTCAGCCACTTGAACAATGTGTTGGTGTTTGCTCCGTCTCCTACAAGCCAGTGCAACCAGCCTTGGGAAGGGCAGCTTGGTGAGTGTGCCCAGTGGCTGAAGTGGATTGGTGATGAGGTTGGTGACTCAACGGGAGAAATTATAACAGCCTCCCAGGCTGAGGATATGATGTTTGTGAGTGGTGAGGCAGTATCTGCTTACACATCAGCAATGAAACTGAAAAGTGTGTATCGCACTTTGCTGCTCTTAAATTCTCAGACGTTGCTAGTTGTGGATCATATAGAGAAGGAGGAAGACTCTTCTGTTAATGCAGTCAGTGCCTTTTTTCATAATCTTGACATTGACTTTAAATACGTACCCTATAAGTTTAAGAACAAGTACCATGGGGCTATGATGGATGTGTGGGATGCCCACTATAAGATGTTTTGGTTTGATCATCATGGGAGTAGTCCCATCGCTAGGATACAGGAGGCAGAGCAGGCTGCTGAATTCAAAAAGCGATGGACTCAGTTTGTAAATGTTACCTTTCCCGTGAAAACCACACTTACAAGGATTGTTTACCTTTTCTATGGCCCATATGTCAATGTTTCCAACTGCAGATTCACTGACAGTGCAAAATCTGGATTTCAGATTTCACTCAATGTCAACAACACTGAAAATACTGTCTCTGTTGTGACTGACTATCAGGATTTAAAGACAAGATTCAATTACTTGGGATTTGGTGGTTTTGCCAAAGTAGTTCGTGAAAACAAAGTGACTAAGTTTGGTTTAGGTACTGAATCTGTGGAAAAACAGATACAACATAGTAGGATGGTTTTCCCATTTGGATTCAAAGTGAACATAATTGCAGGGGTAATTTTGGGTGTTAGCTTGGTCATACTGGCTTTCCAGTGGCGGTTTTACATCTCCTTCAGTAAAATGTTACGTTGGATCTTAATATTGGTTATTGTTCTGTGGCTTATTGAGCTGATGGATGTATGGAGCACTTGTACGCAGCCCATCTGTGCAAAGTGGAGCCGTGGTATGACAAGGCTAGAGCATGATAAAGGCAATAAAGACGAACAATTAGAAGGAAATCCCACTGTTTTGCCAGATGTTATCATTACTTCACTTCCTAGTTCTGGTGCAGAAATTTTAAAACAGCTGTTTTTCAATAGCAGTGACTTCTTATACATCAGGATACCTACACCCTATCTAGAAGTTCCTGAGACTGAATTTGAAATTAATTCCTTTGTAGATGCATGTGAATGGAAGGCTTCTGATGTCCAGAAAGGACATTTTCGACTTCTCCATGGGTGGTTCCAGTCTCTAACTCGAGACACAAAGTTACATTTACAAAACATTAATTTATATGAATCCAGCAGAAGTAAAATTCCTCAGCATTCTGCCATAAGCAGGGACAAAAGGAAAAGATCCAAAAGGAGGGAATCACTGTCAGAACAAAGAAGCAGGGCAAGAACAAGTCAAGACAAAGATGCTGAATATATTAGGGAACTGAGGAGGCACCTTGTCTATTATCCCAGTGCACGGCCTGTTCTCAGTTTAAGTAGTGGGAGCTGGACATTAAAGCTTCCCTTCTTTCAAGAAATCCTAGGACCTTCAATGAGAGCTTTATATATAGTAAGGGACCCACGGGCATGGATTTATTCAATGTTGTACAAAAACAAGCCAAGCCTTTACTCCTTGAAAAACGTTCCACAACGCTTAGCTGCAATGTTTAAATGGCAAAACGGTAAAGGAAAATGCAGTTTAAATGAGGGCTATGCCTTTGAATATGAGTCACTAAGAGAAGAACTTTCAAATTCTAACTCAAATGCTGTTTCTGTGTTGTCCTATTTATGGCTTGCAAACACAGCAGCAGCACTGAGAATAAATGGGGACCTGCTGCCAACAAACTATCAGCTGCTCAAGTTTGAAGATATTGTGAACTTTCCTCAGAAGACAGCTGAAGCAATTTTTGCCTTTCTTGGTGTTCCTCTTTCTCCTGCTAGCTTAAACCAAATATTATTTGCCACCTCCACCAGTCTTTTCTATCTTCCTTATGAAGGGGAAATTTCACCAAGGAGCATTCATGCCTGGAAACAAAACATGCCCAGTAAAGAGATTAGACTGATTGAAGAAATCTGTTGTTCTCTAATGGACCATTTAGGATACCCAAAGTTTATAGATTAAATGCTGCTGGTCAGCCAGAATTTGCACTAATGATCTCTGACTCCCAATTTGTGGATAAATCTTAGAGAAGCTTGTTTATTCTTGTAAAATGTGTACAGTCTGCTACTTCCAGAGAGGTTATTTTATGAAAAAGTTGGATGTTCTTGATTTTTTTTTTTTTTTTTTTTTTTTTAATATTTCTGTTTCTACTTTTGCTGCCTTTCAAATAAAGCTGTGTGAACCTTTACAGAACTACCAGCTGGGGAGTATATAGCTCAGGGGATTAGTAATAGGATACAGAGCTTTTCACCTTCAGCTTGCCAGTTTGACTCTAGCCCAGGTGGTTAGTTCCCAAAAGTACTTGTCAACTGATGATTGTGTGGTGGCTTACGTGAAATTAAACTAGTGCCATTGGCTGAGTTTCCCAGTGGTGGTAATTGGACTCTTTGGGCAGAGCTGATGATGCATTCTGTTGGCCTCTCACTACAGCAGTGAATGAGTCAATGAAATGAACCGTAAGCCCAGTTTTAAAGCTGTGCTGTAGCTTCAGTTCTCCTTTCAGCATGAGCAAGCAGCAGCATTTGAGTGAATCTAGTTCCTTACTGACAGTCTCAGCATGACTGGAGTGGACGTGGTTATCAAGTAGTGTTATGTGATACGGTTCCTTCAGTTCAGATCTGCCACTTCTGTTGGGTTTTGTGCGATGACTAAAGAGAAGATTTCATTCTCCAGGCCTGACAAAGAGGTACTTTTAATGACTTGAAGTAAGCTGGAGAAAAACGGAATGGGACATAATCCAGGAAATCACAACATCTTCCAAACTAATAATTAAATATGGAGAGGATTTTGTGTAATTTTGACCTGCATCATTATGTCATCTTAATTTAATTTTCAAGGTTGTTTACATGTCTGCTTCTAGTGCAGCTTTATTCTGTACATCCTAAGAGGTTCTGCAAGGATTTTATCATTTTTTTTTCCTGTTTTTTTTTTCTGGATGATTCTTTGCAGAACTTCACTGAGGCCAGTGCTAATATTTAATGTCATTGTGAGTGGTGTATTGCTGATATGTGCATAAAATGACAATCTAAGATTTAAAACACCTTAAAGAAATTTCTAGATCTGTGTTGCAGAAGAATGTTTTGCTTCTCTGTGCAGTGGATTTCTGCTGGGCAACCATTGCTAACCTCAGGTCTTCTCTCAGAGAGATGGGAAAACTGAAATTCCTTTTTCACCCCCTGCGTCGTATCTAAATGACGTTTCCTTGACATAAATTTTTCCAAAGTCTGCTGATTTTAGTATGATTGGTATTTCTTTAACTTGGTGCTCTAATATAATATTGGTTTGGAAACAGAATTGATGGGATAGATATGTATGTCAGTCACAGCTCATTTTCTTTTTGAATCACACTCATTGTGTCTGCCCATTAAGAAAAGTTTCCTACTTCAAATTGCTCAGCATTTTTTTAAAATACATGCATACTGTAAATGTCTGCAGATGTGTAAATGAAAATCACAAAGAAACATCTGTTTCCTTTACCATCTGTTTTTTATTACAAATGGAATTGTACAGAAATATGCTTCAGTTGGTTTGTGGGAGCTGGGATCAGAGTTCTGGTTATGTTGAAATGTGCGTGCAGAGTAATTGTTATTTATTTGGATGATGGACAATGTCAAAAATACAGTGAGTTTCTTCCTGCTGATTGCAGTTATCCTAGATGGTTTTTAATACAATGAACTTCTTGACTTTCCTTCCAACTTTTTTATGTCCCCACCTCACCCCATTTTCTTCCTCCTCCCATACATGCATTTCACAACCTTTGCAGCATGTTGTTACCTCTCATTATGACCTGGATGAAAGCAGCTCTTTCTCAGCCATTCATTATTATGTCAAAATTGGCCTCTAGCAGGATAAAACTATTGATATATTGAAGCCTCACTAGTTATAACTTGGCTGTCATTTTACTTTGACTGTAATAGGGACTGGCAGCATTTTTTCCCCTGTCTTAATTCCCAGGTCTCACCTCTGGTAGGTGGAATATCACATCAAAGGAAATATTAAAGCCTGTTAACATTTACTGACATGTTAGTGAAACTTTGGTTTCTTTCAAGTTGGCTTCTCTGAAGCCATTTTTGGTTGTATGTAAAAGTGACTGTATTGATGCCTGTACAGTTTTATGTGCTTGTCGGAATAATTCTCATCATTTGCTGAGATTCCAGGATTAATGCTGTATAATTAGAACAAATAAAAAGCTTTCCCCCTTCAGATGTTTTAGGGCAACTTTAGGTAAGAATAAAAGATAACTGAATTTTTACATGTAGGAGGAGAACTTAAAATCCCTTCTTGACAGTGCTATATGAAATGTAATGGAAGATAAACCATGCTGGTTGTTTCTGAGAAGTTAGAGTGGACTTTGCATGATCAAAGGATTCATAATCCGTTGTTCAGATTTCTTAGCATTGTGTGTTCCTTATACAAATGGGATAAGCTAGTAGAGAACTCTGTTCTTTATATTTGGATCGTGTGAGGAAAAGTGACGCTAGGTGTACGTAGAAGAGGAAGTAATGTCTTTAAAAACAACAGGGCAGAACTACCTAAGGTCTGACAAGTCCCCAAATAATTTTTAATCAAATAGCTGTTTGCTGCATTTTGGATGGTATGATACATGACCCCTTGACCAAAGTGAGTACTAGAGAGAATGCATCCTGGCTATGGAGTTGATGGACTTTGTACTGAAATTGTGGTCCTGTACCTGAGTGAAAACAGAAAGCTGAAGAAACATGCATAGGGTTGAGGAGACTGGGCACTAACAGATATAGATCTCTAGGACTTTGTAGAGTAAATTTTAGCTGCAAGATACTTCATTTGTGAATAAAATTGACAGTTGTGAAATTGAGAAGTAGGAATGACCTGGCAGTAAGAATAACAAAAAAAAACTGTCTTTCTCTATTAAAAGATAGATTCCCATTTTATCAGAGGAAGAAGAGTCACTAAGCAGGCACATACATTAACCTCCTTTTCCCTGTAAAGATGCTTCAGTCTTTAAGTAGAACTTGAGAATTAAGTTAGATGTTTTGAAAAGCATGTTTGTTTAGATATGCCATATTGAAGAGTCTTCTAGCGATTTCAGTAAAGGTGATCGTACTTCAGTAAGGTGAAACGTTCTTCCAATTTCTCCCTGTTTAAAATGTTCTTTTTTGTGTGTATGTGCAGTGTTATAATCTAAACAGCCACGTTGCAAGACATATTTTAAAAATTAGGGCTCTCCTTAAGTATTTTTCTCAGTAGCGTATGTAGAAGCCTAAGAAAAATTAACACCGGGAAAACATTTCTATTGTTTATTTACTCTGTAACTAAGTGATACTGGCCTTGGGGAGAGGCACGTGGCTCTTGGCACTCAAAGTTCTGTGTAATGGCCTGAGTCTGCATCTCTGAGCATACCTAACTGCCTCTGTGCTTCCCAGCATAGATTTTTCAAGAGTAGAGTCTGGGGAGATCAGCCTCCGTGTCGGTCCCTTTCTTACAATTAGCATGCAGATGCCTCAGCTTTCTGCTAGGTTAATACCTGGACAGTTAATTTGCAGGATCCGGGGCTGAATTTATAGATAAGATCTTTAGTTATATCTAACTTATAAAGCACTTGACACTCTTAATACTGTTCTCGTGCTGTTGGAGTGCAGGATAAACAAGCCAAAGAATGAGTAGTAACTGGTTTTCAAAGTTACTGTCTTGGATCAAATTCTTAGCTGCAAAAGTGGTTTTACTTGCTATTGAAGCTTCAAGATCTATCAAGCCAGGAGAGCCCTGACCACCTGATCATCAGCTATTTCTATTACTAATCTTGAGGTTACTGTTTCTTCGCTCAACATGTTCATCCTTAATCTGGGATATAATTGTGTATTTGCTTAAAATGTTTGAAGTGTGCAATTTAATGGCAAGGATAAATGTAGACTACATCTGTATATCTAAGTTTAACCCCCCGCCCCCCAAAAAAAATCAGCCCTCTTGTAAGCATCCATTTGATGGGTTCCATATATTAGAATATTTTATTGTGATATTTATTTGAGAAAACAAAAATAATTTATCAAATTACTTTATATTTGATTGCATGTACAGCTGTTCTGTCTGAACAGATCAGACCATCATAAGCATTCCATCCTTTCTCTGAACTTCCTTTTACTTTTGGTGGGGACTAAAACACGCTTAAGATTTATCATGAATGAGCTGTTTGTCTGGGTTAGCAGTCTGTCTGGAGACTCTCATAGTGTCAAATTCCATTTCATTTAATTTTTGTGTGGAATATCATGCACTACATTCAGAACTGAGCCATAAATAAAGTGCTGTCATGCTCACCTTAATGAATGTTGTACCACTGAGTTCTGCAGGGACAAAATGCCATCCCATATGTTTCTTTCACAAAAGAACTATGCAAAATTTGTGGACTAAATAAATGTCTCTGAAACATTCTTTATTAATCATTCTGAGACAAGGTTAACTGGTTTTAAAAATGTGCGATTTATCTGGGGCTTTTTGTCCCTCTTCTGTAAATAAATATTACCTTCTCCAGAATTATCATCGACCTATCCTGAATACTTCTGAAAAGCAGAAATTACAGGAAGTGAATGCTTCAAATGATCATGCAAGATTACTGCTCTTGTTATCTGATGAATTATGAGACAAGGAAATGCATTTCAATAGTGTGAAAAATAGAAATTATTCTGTAACGGCTATCAAAGCTACCTGTAGAGTGATACATTTTTAAATTCATGAAATGAGATGTAGAAACAAAGAAATGCTTTAAATACTGTAGGAAGAAGAGTTTCAAATGTCAGGACTTTTATTTTCATTAGTTAGTAGAAATGTGCTGATACATTATCTGCAGTAGTCTCATAAAAGATGTGAATGGGTAATCTTCTGCTGTCTCAGAAATATTTAATAATGGGAAAGTGCTATTTCCCATCATTGAGATGGTTCTGTACTAAATTAAACTATACATCTTTCAAGCCAACAGTATGCTGAGAGTTATAGGTGATGATGAAGGAAACAAAGACAGTCAGATTTCATCCACACTTGTCTAAGCATAGAACAATTTTAGAGTGGAAAGGTTTTTTACTTACGCTGGTATAACCTCAACATTTAGTTTATTGCCTTTTCTGAGAAGGATCCTGCAGTGTGTAAGAACATGACCTAAATTCATCTAATCTCACATTAGGTAATTTAACTGTAACATCTAATCTAGGTGCCTTGTCACTGCAGAATCAATGGAAAGAAAATGTCTTCAGAGGTGAATCAGACATAACATCTCTTTGTAAATCCTCAAACCCTGGCTGATGAAGCTCTTCCTTCAGATGCCCGCCAACAGGCCTAAAATGAAGTGGGGTGAATTTGGGTTTAGTTGTATATGGTTTTGTGTCTTAAGTGGATTTCTGTGGCTGAGCAACTCTAGCACATACACTGTCCTGGAAAATTTTATGAAATTACATCCATAAAATAAAACTATTGTTAATAAAATGGTATTTTTGTGTTAAGATTTCCTTTTTTTTTTTTTTTTTCCTTTTTCCTCCATTGCTTCACTATTTGGGATAATACCAAACTCTGTGATTTGCAGACAGTGTGCTTACTTAAATTTTAAAGATACTATTATCTTTGTTTTTGAATATGGAACAGTTGTTACCTTTCAGGGAGTATTGGTGGCAGGCTTTGATTCTGTGTGTCCTCAAATGCTCAGTAAGTACGTTCCGTGTTAAGTAAAAGATCACAAAGTAGATGCATTCCTACAAAAGGGTGATTGCCTAGTCACAGGGGAGAAAATGGACTGTGATACAAATCAAAACTTTAAATCTTTTGGCTGCTTTGCAATACCTGTGAATCCATCAGAACAGAAAAAAAAAATAAAGCAGTAGTGGGTAGCAATTTACCCTTTTTTAGGTAATTAAAAAAATTTTATCTCCAAATTACTTTATTCTTTAAACTATCGCTGTTTTATCTTCGCTGTCATCTGAACTAATAAATCATCATGCCCAGGGAAGTTCTCTGGAACTGGACAACTGGTCCAGTGCGTGCTTCGGATAACCTTTGGCTTTGAACAGGGTGCAAAATGCTGCTTAAAATGGAGCCTCTCTGACTTCCTGAGCTGCATTGAGGATTCATTCGGAAGAACGACGGCTGGCCCTGAAACCACGTCCGCTATTTAACGCCATGGGCAAACACCTTCCATCTGTCCTGAACGTGTAAGTTACAGTGGAGACACGATCGAGTTCCGGAGCCAGGGCTGCAGCTGCTCCAGACCTTGCGGCCTGTGGGTCGGTACAGGGGGGCTGGTGCTGGATCAAGAGGCCTGGGCAGTGCCAAGGGCCAGAGCGGACTGCAGATGCGTCTGAGCTGCAGCCAGGGTGCATCTTGAGAGACACGAACAAGAGTAAGACCTGATGGTGCCTCCTTATGAACGCCTGCACTTTCCAAGGGTCTTTGGGATATTTTCTGCAGAGTTCTGCACATTGTTTAAACTTTCATGAGATTATATTTTCTGCTAAAAGAGCTTTAATGGTTTTATGTTGTGATAACTCTGTACCTCTCTTGTTATCCACTACAGAATACGAGATCTTATTTTCTGACTGGTGAGTGGGATGTGCTTACACCACGTAGCTCATCCTAGGTCTTGTCACAGAACTCCTACAAGTTTTTTTTTTGTTGTTTTTCATTTTTTCTCAACTTTTTTTTTTTTTTTTGAGGGGGGTGGGGGCACATGGAAGAGTATATGGAAAATGCCTATCACATTAAACATCTAGACATGATGTAAACAAATATCTCTGTTTATTATTATTTCTTTGAGAATATTTGTCTTGAATTATTTCTTGTAAACTCCTTCAAGGTGAATGCATCTATCGTAGAGATCAAAGAAAAAACTAATACCAACAACAGGATAAATGCATGTAGTCAAAGATTACAAATGCACATTTGTTTCCAAGAAAGCTATTAATATTTTCACTCTTAATTGCTTTTTCAGAGGGGAGTTGATTGTATTTTCTCTGTTTTCAGACCTGCAAGCATTTCTATCCTACAACTTGCATAGAAATAGTGGGGTTTTTTTGTATGTTTTCTGAATCTTACTTTGAAATATTCATTCTGATACATTTTCTTGAAGCCTGTGTTGCATTTCAGGATGTTCCAGTCTATTCTTTTCATGCCTCACATCCTACAGATATTGCTTGATTTCAGGAAACATAATCATCTCAGACCTGGTGAGGACGGTGGTAGGTACACAGAGATGAATTGAAAAATAGGAGAAAAGAAAAGTTTTGTTGTTGAATAGGCTTGATTGTGTATTGGAATATTTAGGTCTGAATGAGCTGCCATATTATCTATTATGAATGCCTGAGTAAAGCACTTTATTATTCTCTTTTGGTAATCAGCTAAACATTGTCTGTTCAATGTTTCAAATTACCTTAAGAGGTAAAATAAGTTAAAGGGAATTTTGTTTATATGTATTTTTATTTTGTTTTATTTTTCCATTCCTTTGTACTTTCGATCTGGGGTTAATCTGTAACTAGATACCTGTTGCCTGGCGTAGATCTGTAACAGCATTGTTAGCATCAAAGAATGTTTTTTTCAAAGAGAGGTGCAGCTTTACCTGCTGGATATATATTCAATATTGATGATTTCTCCACCACCAGCTTCCTGTTTTGACACGTTTGAAAGAAAACCTGACATCAGTAATAGAGAGTTGTTTAATGTTAAAGAGTAGACTTGCACTGTTGCTGAGCAAAATGGAGGCAGGCAATGTGGAAAAAAAAAAACAAGAACATGATTAGATGATCAGAATACTCTTGATTAGTCTTAATTACGCCAGGCTTATAACAAGATCTTTAAAAGTACCATTATTCTTCAGTCTACTGCCCTTCATGGCTCTCTCTAATTGCAGGCTAAGTTAAACTTAATTTCCTTCCTTTTGCTGAAAGATAAGAAGGTGCTTCCATGAAGGTACCACAACTTTGCTCATATACTAGGATTTTTTAACCTGCTGTAGCTTGAATATGTGTCCCTGCCTCTAAATTGCCCCAAGGTATATTTGCAAATCTTAGATAATGAATGATCTTGTTGACTTCAGAATTATTCAGAATATAGACATTTACCTATTTGTATTCTGTGTTGCTCTGATAATAACCAGGTGTTAAGTACCTTTAATACATGAAGTGAATAAGATTAAGAAAAGAGGCAGCTCAGGCAATAAAGCAAGAGCTTTGTTCATTGTTCACGTATGGTTTAAAGTGCTTGCAAGAAATCTGCTTCATCTGCATGTAGCTCGGTTGGCTTTGCGTAGCAACAGACTGGCAGCCGCCTTTGCACAGGCTCCCCCAAGGAGCCAGGGCTTAAAGGCTTAAAGGTGCAGCCATCGACAGCGAATATCTACCCCGCTTTGGTGCCTCTTAAAAGCACCGAGGTATGATATTTCTCTTTGATCTAAACGTACCAGGAATACAATTATTCCAGTCCCCCTAAAAGCTGCAAACAAACAAACAAAAAATAAATAAATAAACAAGCCTGATATCCATAGGCTACTGTAGTTAAAATTATGTATCAGCTGATACATAATCAATATTTATGAATCAAACATAATTATGAGTCAATTTAGCAGAGCTACCCTTATTTCTATCCCAGGCACACAGTTCTATAGAGTTATATGTAGCATTAAATTATTACTGTTCATGCTGTATTAATCTATCCTGCAAAACAGATGCAAGTATCATGAATTAACTTTTGTTGGACTTTTGGCACAGAATCATTTAGATCTATAAACAGCTTTCAATTGAAAGCGCATGTACAGACCTTGTGAAAAGTCTTATCTATATCTAGACACCTTGCAATTAACGCTGTAATTGTGGAGTTTATATCATGTTAATGATTAAGATTTAGTAACTTGGTTTCATTTTTTGTTATCATTATAGGTGTATTGTTTTTATTAACAAATACAAGAACACAGTGGGAAGCGGTCAATAGTTCTGTAAATGATAAAATAACAGTTTACACCTGTATTTGAGAGATTAAAAATCTAGCAAGTTGCATAAGGCTTTTAGATAATTGTATAGGAGTAAAGAAGGCTGAATTTAAATAGCTCAAATTGCAGTCTGTTTCACTGAATCACAGGCAGCTTATGTTTGGGCAGAAAGTCATTTGGAGTATGCATGTTGCACATGGATTTCATCAAATTCATAATGTCCTTCTACATTGTGGGGGCAGTCAGAATGCTGGAAAGCAAAAATGTCTGTGGTATGGAGCTGAGTCTTATACATGAAATTTATGCGGTGGAGTGCAGAGAGATTTTAAGGTGATGAAGGCTCCAGGAAAATACAGTGAAATTCTGAATTTAGAACATCAAACAAGCTCTGACATATGAAACTCACTGGAAGACTTTTAGGTTGTGGCTTGTGTTTTCCTTGTAGCTTCATGCGCTGTTTTTTTTTTGCTAAGATGGTTCTTTCAGTGTAAGTGTTCTGAGACTGATCGTCTTTTATCCCTTTTCTTTTTAATTCAGTGTAGCTTCCCTATAGAACTTTTATTTATTCATTTGTGGAAAAATATATTAGCTTATCAAGAGTGAACTGGACGAAGTCTTTTTCCTTGTGGCATTTCAAAAACTTGAAGTAGTTGCAGGCATTCACCCTCCATTTTGACAATCTATTACTTAGCATGCCACTAACAACTTTATTGTTAATAAAAGAAAAAATAAAGGTATTTAATCACACTTATTGTTAAATATATTAATGATTGAATATTGAAATATTCTGCTTTTCTCTTAATAGACAAGTATGCTCATCTAAATAAATCCACCTGTGAATTGGCTTAAATATGCTCTGCAAAATCTGTAGCCAGACAGATTTCATATAGGGCTACTCCTTTCTTATTTCAATAAATTTTGTTGGCCAAGAATTGAAATAATGGGGAGATAAACTAGCTTAAGTGTCACTAGCATAGGGGCCTGTATGGATTAAATACTTATTTTTGACTTCTAGAGCTACTGATGCACTTTTCTAAAAAAGATTGCGTTAGTGATATGTCAAATCTATTCTGTAATCCTGTTAAATAGAAACGTTTTCTTGATAATGGGCATTCTAGAAATCCTGCTAAAAGTACTAATGTATTTTACATTAGCACATCATATTAGATATCTCTTTGGGACTGAAGAGTACTATTTGTATTTTTTCATTCGGTACTGACTGAATGTATATATTTCAGTTTAGCAACAGTGCACCATTAGACTATTATAGCAAAATAACCATAAAAGCAGCCTAAATTCTTTCCCTAGGAGATTAATGTATCTAAAATAGATGATTTTTATATCAACATGAGAACTCTTGACTCTGAAACCATGGATCTCAAAGCACAGTATGCCTTCTCATCCTGCTGTTATGTGGTTATCTTGTTAGGATTGAACAACGGGACATGCTATGACACCCTGACACTGATATGCTGGCTGCCACAAGAGAAAAAATACTATTAGTTTTAATTAATACAACACAATATATAGTAGGCTCTCCTAGTAACTGTTTTTCTTGCCTGAATGTACATAGTATAGCATTATATCTGGGAACCTATCTCTAATTGAAGTCAGTTTCTGATGACTATAGGAAAATATAATATTCCAAGTTGGGTTATACATCAGTGGAAAAGACTATAGCCTAGAGCTTTTGATTGGTTCCATTTTAGTGTTACCAAAAAGTACAGTATAAACATATGCATATATATATATATATATATATATATATATATATATATGCGCCTGGATGCCACCCTCTGCCACATGCTCTAGGTGTCCCTGCTTGAAAAGGAAAGTTGGACTAGGTGATCTCTAGAGGTCCCTTCCAACCTTAAACATTTTGTGATTCTGTGATATATGTGTATAATAACAATAACAGAGCACATTATTGGCCGTGATAAGAGGTTCTTTCCTCATTGGAAAGAATTAGTAGAGTTTTTGTACTGCGTGTCTGCTGCCAGCATAGCAAAGCACAAAGAACATAGCTGGAGGACAGATATATGCGGCAAGACTCATGCAGTAGGATGACCCTCAGGAGTATTCCCCTTGCTGCGCTGCCGCAAGCAACAAGCATAAACTAGAGCAATTCTACTGCTTCTCTTTAGGACGTGGAGAAGATCTTGTAAAATCTCTTACTTGTGAGCTCACTGAGGTCTCCAAAACAAGGAAGAGTTAAAAAAAAAATCAAAAGAAATCACTGTAATCACATAATATATGAGCTATGAGGTAATCTCTTGACTTCCATGAGCCTGACTGATACTCTTAGAAGACTGGGGGTTCAGTTGTGGGAAATAGTCATGTATTTTACAATCTAACAGAATTATTTTCTGGAATATAACAAGCAAAAGGTTTCAGTCCATCAGCCCATAAGTACTTGTCACAGTACAACTAAAAAGCAGATGAATGAGAGGATGTAATGGACAACTGCATAGCTTTTAATCCTGATTCCGTGTGATAGCTGTACCTGGAGTCAGCACAAAGGCTGGGCACTGATTAAGACAGTGATCAAAGAACTGCCTCTGTTCAGACCTCCTGAAGGGGGATTAGGCTCCACTCTCCTCATGCTGGTGAGACCTGTCATCAGTATCCTCAAACACTGGTTTTCAGCCAGCGAAACGTGCCAAGGTTTGTATTGGTATGGTACGTACAAGGTCAAGCTCGAGCCTTATGCTGACAGCGGGGAGGTGAGGTGGAAAGCAAGTAGTGTGAATGAAAAGATAGTGGCAGCCTGAGAGGTACAAGGGGAAGGGAAGGGGATGAGGTAAGAATGATTTTATGGGCCTGGAGTGTCCAGTCATCTGCAAAGAGGTAAAACTAAGATGAGTTGAAAGGTATCTGCAGTAATGCTTATATTGAAACCACTTCTCTAAATTAGCTCATGTGCAGCATGGATATCCTTTCACGTTTCTGCAAAGGAGTTAGTTTCTAAAAGGAAGACTCATTTAATTTTATAATGGTACTTAGGCACTTCAGCAAAAATAAAAATGCCTAGCATCATGTGTTGTTTATTTAATGACAAATTAGATTGCAGAATGTAATATGTTGAAAAATAGTTTTGTTTCTAATAACTTTTTTTTTCTATCATGGATTTCCATTATAAGTAGGTGAATAAAATATGCACCTCCATGAACTACTGAGAAATAATATGGAAAGAGTGAGGGAGAAGAAAGCTTTGCTAATTCCAAGCAATTCAAATGAAATTCTTTAAAACCAGAATGTCATTCACAGAATCTCTATATCTCCTGCCTCAGTGCTATGAAATTAGACTGCAGCAAAATAATTTTATGTAATAAACACCTTTTATGTCTCATCACTGATATTCTTTGTGTTTTCAATTTTGTTTGTCATTTTTTTCCTATGAATAAACACTAAGGAGTTGTATATTAATTTATATTTTCTCTGCTAGAAATCCATTACAGCACTGAAATTTCAATCATACATTGAAATAGCTGCTCAGTTCAAAAGGCAGTTACATCTGTCATGATTGATGAAAACTATAATTCTATCTTTGTTTTCCTTTTAGGTTAAGTGTAATTAAAATCATAACTTAATCAAAATACTTAGCCCACAGTGTGGGTAAAAGTTATAGAACTGAACCTGTTGTCTCAACTCCTGTCTCAAACCTGCCCTCATTGTTGCATCCCAATGTTCTTTTGTCTTCACAGTATACTCTGAAACAAACAGGGCATTATCTTCCATATCAGAGGATCAGAAAAGCTCAGCAATTTTCTATGTAAGAGCTTAGTTGGCAGTGTCACCAGGAGTACTGTTTTGCTGCCATATTTTACCACTGCAAAATAATGGAAGCTGGCTCACTTCAAGAAATCTACATGCTAGAAAGCAAAGACTTGACACATACTTCCTGAAATAACCAGAGGAAGATACTAATGGAATCTGTAAGAATCCAACAGTTTGTGTAAATCACTCTAATAAAGTTTGCTGAAACTGTTTTGCATCAGCAAGGTGTGTGAGGACCTTTTCAGCAAAGCACAGTTTGGTAGAAACTTGTCATGGATCAGCTTAGGGAGTTTTTGTTTTTAACATTAAAAAAGTTGAATAGTGGGAAAAAATGAACAGAGGAGTATTTCTACAATGGATCTTTTAACTTATGAATAGAATTGGCTGGATGGCTGGATCCATGGCTGGATGTAGTAAGATCTCCATACTCGAGTTGAGTGAGTGAGACACACTCAACCCGAGAGACATTTCTGGTCCTGCTTTTCTACATTCTTGTTCACAATGGGAATACAGACCTGATCCCCAATTGCACACTCCCTATTTTTACTTTGCATCTGTAGAACAGCTGCTATATCATGTTGTGATAGGGTTCATAGTAATTCAGATCTGTGGCTTAGTTCAAAGAATCCACTTTTATAAGACAAAATATGAAAGGAGAATTCAAAAGGAAATTTGCAAAAGAAAGCAAACCAGTTGTCTCTAGAAAGAATTAAAGGGTTAAAAAAAGCAAAGTACATAGAATATCGCAGAAAGGAAGTTGTATTAGAATATATCTGAATCCTCAAAAAAATAGAAACACTTTTTCATCTAAGAGAAGGGCTCCGAGAGCAAGCAGTGTCTGACACTCTACCACTGTGTATTAGCATAGTGTCGTGGAAGATAATGAAGCAGAGCAGATTTACAGCAGCTGAGCTCTAGCCTTCTATCTGCAGCAGAAATGTCAGTGTGGGACAGAGACTTTATCTTGATGACAGAATGGCATAACGTCTGGGAGGTGAGCCAGAAAACAGTGGCTGTGGAACTCAGCCTCTATAATGCATTAGTTCCCCCCCCTCGCCTGCCCCTTTCCTTTCTGTAATTGAAAAAGAAAAACTGTCCACAACCCAATATCTACAGGGAAATGTGATCTCTTTAAAGATTTAAGCTCTTTTATTGTGTGTATTCTGACTTCTGTTCATTTAAATAAATAAA
>VZSG01000586.1:299112-315762 GCA_013398315.1 Nothoprocta pentlandii | reverse complement strand
TTTTTTTTTTTTTTTTTTTTTGTAATCAGTCTACAATCAGAAGCACGAAGGGAAAATACTGACTGGCACTTGAACTACATACTAATTTGTTCTCTTACAAGGTACTGTGGGTAATAAGCAAAAAATTAGGACATGGGATCATTCTTTAAAAGCTGGGCAAAAGCTGACTGAGTACATGCACCCATGTTTTGGATACTGAGTAATGAAAAAAAACATTGATAACAAAACATATCACAGCTTTGAAAGGTAGACCAAGTCGTTGATAAGATTTAGACTTACAGTTCTGTTTGAAGACCTAATTGAAATCATAATTGCAAGTTTGTTTGTTTTTTTTTTTCAATCTGGATAAGTAATTAGCCTAGCCTTTGGGGGGAACTGGAACACATATACTTGTGTAAAATGGTGTGCTTGTGTCCTATCCCCAAAAACATATAGTCCTTCCTGAGAGATGAGATATTATCAGAGGCAGAACTTTGTAAATTCTCTTGAATACATACCTGTAGTCGTGTTGTCCTGTCAATATAGTGTTTCTTTGGTTTCAGTCTCAAGCATTATGATGAGGTCACATGATAAAGAAAATTATGAGTTGCAGTGTTCAAGACAATATTCCTATGTGAAGTTTCCATGTTTTAACAAATTTTTGTGGTCATGGAATTACAGCTGTTCTGACAAAATTTGATGCTGACTTTTCAGAAGTCAGCCCACAGAGATTCAATGAGTAAGTGCTATATAAAAGCTGAGTAGCATTTCACTCTGTCTCTTAAAGCTGATGTATGCCTCTATAAGTGTACAAGATAACTCTTTGCTTCTTGCCTGCAGCCTTCATCACTGCAGATGGACCAGCAGCAAAAGCAGAGAGCATGTTCTTGCATACTCAGTCTGCAAACGTCGCACTCGTGATCCATACAGATTTTGTTCTATCCCACCTGAGAGACAGAGCGGAGATTGCAGGTCCAAGAGACATGGCTCTTAGCCCATTTTTCCTCAGCCATGTGCATCCTCACTGTTGCGGAGGATTTTACTTTTTGTAGTCCCAGAGCTTCCAAATTGCTACTGACATTTCTGCTTCAACATAGCAGCTTGGAGAACTTTGGAAGTAGAGAAATAGAAAAATAGAACTTTTGAAAAAACAAATGATGTTCTATTAGTGATCACTCTCCTCTAGAATGAAATTATCCTGTCAGTTGGAACAGGTAAGATTTCAAACCTTGTAAAGATTTGTTTGCTTAAGCACATAATGTAACATTCAGGGAAGGAAAATGAAGCTTTCTACCGAGTACAAATGAAAGAAGGTTAGTTTAAGAATATAAAAGGATTAATAAGAGTAGTCCTGGGCCAGCGCAATGGACCATTCAGCTGAGTATGTTGTTCCCGGTACTTTCCATATGTGAACATTTAGGGAGGAGTAAGAACAGAGTGAAAGTAGGATCCTTTCTTGGATCTTTTCCCCAGCTTCTAAACTTATGAAAATTACATGTGATCTTTTTGTATTTAGCAAATTTAAATATATTTATTTTCCATTATTTTTTTCATTCTTCCCTTGAGATTATGTAAAAGTTAGAATCTACTATGTCTTTCAAGGAGTTCAACAAATCTGTTATTCCTTACTTTTTGGGTTTGTTTTCACCTCGGCTCCCATCACCTCTTTTTCCAAGATGAGAAGCCCTAGTTTACTTAGTCATTCTTGGCATGAAACGCATTTCATTCTTGTAATCATCTTGGCTTTCCTCTTCTTTATATATATAATATATATAAATCTTTCCTGAAGGGGCAAGAACAATGAATTTAGACAGTAACATTATGATGTTCTCTGTTTTGTACTCCAAGTTAGTTTGCCTTTGTTGATAGAAGCTGAAGTTTCTTAGTCATATTTTAAGGATACTTGCCTTTTCCTGCTACTGCAATGCAGGCTGTTTGGCACTTTCTCTCTTATTCTCAGAGAGATATTTTGAATTTTACATGCCCAGAAGTGATATAAATTAATTACTACCATATTAACTGAATGTTTACAAGTCACAGAAAAATAACTCCCAACTTTCCTTGCAAATCAAGGCCTGTGTTTACAAGGGAGAGAGGTTAGTGTGTCAGATAGCACTGCAGTAATATTAAGGAAATATTCTTTTTCATAGAATTTAACCTTACTACTAATTTTAGACATAATCACAGAAAATAATATATGAAAATTGAGTATATTTTTTGCTTATAAAGCTGCTACAAATGCTACTTACAAAGAAGATTTTCTTTGTGTTGAAAGTCAATGCAAACTGGATTTCAAAGTCAATTGATACTTCTGAATATTTTACCCAGATATTTAATCTGTAAAAGGAATTGCTTGTTACATCTGCCTCTCTTTTACTGTCTCTTGATAGAAAAGTTCTGCATAAGTCTTTATAAGTCTGCATAAGTATTGGTTAAAAATGTCTAAATTTGAATCTTTCCTATACAAATTGTCTTTCTTTGAACACTCATTTTCCCAAGGAAAGCTATTTACTTGGAATACAGCACCAGAAATCTCTGTGTTATTTCCCTGTGTGACCATATGAAGTAATCTTGCTGTAACAGAAGTAATGAACATATAGCTATCATGACTGTATGACTCTCCTCAGGAAAGAAAAGACTATACAATGCAGAGGATACGCTCCCTAAAAGATGCTTGGTGACTAGACAAATTTCATGGACTAGATAAATTTCATGGACAACTGACAAGATTTATTCATTTTTTTAAAAGTTATATAAATACTTTTTTTTTCTCATAGTTGCAATGTCCATTTGGTTTAGATATGCAAGTCCCATTTTCAGAGAGTGTGATTCAGTGAGTGCACTTTGTGCTTGTAATTAGATTGCTATCTCAAGTCCAAATTCCCTGAAGGAGTACATTGACTAGTTATATGTGCCCTCAGAGCCTCAAGAGACACCTCCAATTCGGCCTGTATAGTGCCATGCAAGACAGATCATTGAATAATCTGAATTATTCAGGTTTGAATAATATTCAGTTATTCAAGGCTTGATGTTCTCTGATTCTCCGATACACAACTGACAAGGCAGCATAACGTGGAACCCTCCATTCTTCTTCACATCAAACTTCCTTATACCCAGAAACTCAAATCACGCTGCAGTAGCAGGATGTGTAGTTACCTGATTTTCAAATAATCTGGGTTACCACAGCAGCCTGTGTGTGTTTGGCAACCTTCAGACTTCACTGAAGGCAATGAACTGAAAGGAGCCATAGGATACATCTCTCAGATGGCTATCAAAATGTCATTGTGGCTGAGATCATGCTAGGACTGGTACCTACATTAGCAATCTCGTCCTGTTTGCGTGGTTAGCATAGCAAGCCTTCACATCACATCTGTTGTTGCTGCACCTACCGTTTTGACCACAAAAGCAAATTATACCTACTGTGTAACTGTGTATGTGAAAATGTAGTTGAGCTTTTGCTTTGTCTTGAGCTACATTGCACTTATTCAATGTGTTCAATTATTCTACACTGCATTATTCAAACTGCCATTTCACATAGTGTGATGAGTTTTCTTTCTGCTTTAAAAAGAGTGAGAATCTATGGATTTATCTTTCACTATGGAAGCAGAAGGAAGATCCTGTGTTGCTAGTGATGATGGAAAGAGTGGAACTGATTTGTGGGAGAAGAATTTGGAAGAGATGAAGGGGAGGAATGAGAAAAAGAATTGCTGAAACTCTTAAGGCTAGAAGGAAAGAAGAGATGTTTGCTACAGGTGGTATTGCTGATGAAGGCAAAGATATCATCCCATCCAATCTTCTCTTCAGGATACTTATGACACCTGCTCAGACTGATGCCCTGTGCAGCTCCTGGTGCCCCACTTGTACCTCTTGGATGCTTTTCTAGTTGTCATAAAGACTGTAAAGCCTCTAAATACCATCTTCCTATTTATAGTGCCTTTTTCCCAGTAATATAGGCCTGTTCCACTTGTTTTAACTATAAGATCTCTGAAAATAGTCTTTGGTGGATGAATAATTTCCACTGGCAATTCTAATTGTTAGTAGAAGAAAATCAGGTAAATCAAGTAAAATACCAATCACCAGTTACAGTAATCTGTTTAGTGAGGTGATATGTAGTATTACCAAATATATAGATATATTAATTTTTATTTTGCAAGCATTGAAATTAAAAAAGAATGGTAGTCTTATAGTGAAGAACTGCTTTCTTCAGTCTTGCCTGTTCAATCCTGTTTCATTTTGTAATTGTTCCCATTTTGTTTTTTGTTCTTTTCAGAAAATATAAATTCTTCAGAAGCTCCATACATTACTTTTAGGTCTGAAACAGTTTCAGTTGGGTTGAAAAAAAATGTCTTGTTCAGAGCCAATTTACTACATGGTTTAAAAAAAAATGTGCAGAGTCCAAGCAGGGTAGAAGTTATCACTTCCTTGGTGAAAAGTAGCTACTGATTTTTAGCACAGACAATATTTAAGCACATCTTCTTTTCAGGTGATTTCATATCAGAGTGCTGATATTAACAAGAAATAGTGCTTCTCCTTCAAGGATTTGCTGTTGACAAAAACAAGTTTTAAGAAAATTTAATATGAAATATTTACAATATCCTTTTATATTGATTAGTATAAGTGAACAATCACCTTTTGTATTAGGACATTTTTTGCAGTTCTTGAAACTTGGAAACGGCATTGATTTATCATCCAAAATGAGACACATTTCTGAGAGCTTATGTGATAGTAAAAGAAGAGTTTTAAATTGTGTTGGTTTTTTTAAGATTTTGAATCAGTCAACTGTTTTGTAATACTACAATGTTCTTGCAAAATATAATTGAGTATACTTGTATGCAAAAGTGTATAATAACATTATTTTTCTCTTGCTTTCTATATAACTAGAAAGATAACCTTAAATTTTGGACTTTTTGTCTAGATTTTTGTATATTCTTCATGAGAACATGAATTGATCTACGGAAAGAGTTTAGATCTGTCTGATTTTATATGCAAAATCAAAGTGATTTGTGTAGAGAGTTAAAAAAAAAACACTGCTGGTGCTTATCTGCTTTGCTTAATTGAATTGGGATTATATTTGTTCAAGTTTTCATTCCTGGTTGGTTTTGTAATGGCAACTGTGTTTGCAGTGTGTTTAGTCTCCATGTGTTTTCTTGGGTGCATTAGTCTAGCTTTATGAAGGATTTACATTTTATATTTGTTCATCCTATTATCTTCATAAGAAACACAAAGATCCTTAAAGAAGTCATCAGGCAAGGCTATGAACAGTTAAAAGTAAAGGATAATTGTTACATTAAGGGTCTGTAAATGCAATGTAATAAAGTTGGCAAGGGAACACAGAGAAGCATTCATATTCTCAAAAGGTTACACTGTGGTTTAATGGCAGATAGAGAAACAAAAAAAAAAGAAAAAAAAAAGAGAGAAAGAGAACTGGTAAAGAAGTTTTTGAGAATCTTTTATTCCCAAGAGGAAAATACCAAATAAGTTGAAAGAGAAAAAAAAATACAAAAAGAGGCTTAAAGGTGGTAAACTGTACTTGAAGGACTATGAGAACAGTTTAAAACAGTGTTTAGACTTAATAGACTAATAATAGATTAATATCTATTATTAATCTAATTAATTGATAGACTTAAATTATTTGGCTTGTGACCTTCCAGCACAGGCCAAGCTTGGTTCAGGGACTTCCTGCTTTGGATAATAAATATATGTCTGAAAAATGAATAGCTAGTATGTAGTATTTAGATACCAAATGTCATATCCCATTGGTATCTGCTATTCAAAAACAATTGTACAATGGATAAAGATAGGTATTTACTTATAACTAATGGTGCTTAATATAATTGCACAAAAATAATGTTCTGTTTTGTGCCCCACACTGTAAGATTGACATTGATGTGCATTTTACCCCCTTCTACAGGCATTCATTTTCTATTTATATACCCTGGTTTTTTATGTAATTCATCATGATCTTTTATTTTCAGACATAATCATTGTGCATCATGAACATGAGATCTTCTACCTATGTTTTCAAAATATTACATGAAAATTATATTTTTCCCTTTACCCATAAATCTCATGTATCACTTCAATGTATGTATGAATCAGCTCGGAAGCCCAAGACCTCCAGGATGTTTGGAGTCCACATTATTATGAAGATTTATATCTATTGTAAGGATAAAACTTCTGATACTGTTTTGAATTAATTGGTAAGAAATCCAAAGAATGAGTCTGATATTTAAAAAAGAAACAAAAACAAAATATGCTTGGAGATAACATATAATGTAATCTATATGATTATTTACAGTTTCATTCTTTACCTTGTGACTTTTTATAATGGATCAGGGTGTAGAAACTTTAAAGGGATATATGAAATTTGAGTACTTTCTGGCCTGCAAATCATGCACATTACTTACTGTCTACTTCACTAATCTTATTACTTTGTGCGGAAATTAACTAACATATAACCACAGTTGTGTGGAAAATATAATCTGCATTTGGTATAGCTTGCAGATCCAAGAGCACTAGTCTGGGAAATGGTTCCAATAAGTAATTCATTTTGTTATGCAATATGGCAAATCCTTATTGCAGAAGCCATCTTTATTATTCATTGGCATTTTCCTAAGTTAACGTTTCCTCTAAGTAGTGTTAACATTTCATGATGGAAAATGAAGGGCAGTAAGCTGCACCATGTATGCACTTCATAAAATGAATGGAATCTTTGGGAATAGAAGAGCTGCAACTTCAGTTGTAACAATTACGTTTTTATGATCCAAGACAGAATAAAATGTTGAAATGGGAAATGAATGCAAAAGTTTAGTAGGAAAATTATGAAGAATTTAGGAGCTGAGCATATAAAAATCATCCTGATATATCACAGAGTGTCTGTTTATGAATGAACAGTTACACAGGAGGTAAGAGTTATAAATGAGGTTATAGTATCATAATTTCCTAACAGCAAATACAGGGTGGAAATCTCTATTAAAAATCTTCATTGTGTGCATTGTATTTCTTTTAGGTTAGGTTATTTTTTTCCTCATACCTTACAAAATAATCAACTAATAATTAAACACAGAAGAATTTATGAGTCAAAGATGATTCTGATTATCAGGCCAAAGATATCATAATCATGACCATATGTATTTAAAGAAATACTATTTGTATACTGTATACTTAAGAGTAATTTATGATGTAATATTAGATGTGATTAGCTATGATGGCATGCCATTGATGTATGGCATGTAGGAAACATTTTCAGGAAAGCCAAAAAATATATTAAAACAATGAAGATTTATATTTCTAACATCTAAGCCTTTGCAACAGAATCTAGAACCCAGTGTAGGGATTTTAGGCTTTCTAGGCAGTGCATGAGGAAAGAGAAGTGCTTTAAAATAAGGGCCACATAAGTCAGCAGGATGAAGAGAGAGTTGTCTAAAGCCAGGATCTGCTCTGCTCTCAGTTAGATGTGAACTCAGTGACAGGAAGTACTGAGGTTAGGAAATGATGTTTTTTCTCAGAAACTTCAAAGACATCTCCCGAAACTCTTAGCCTGAGATTCTGCCTTGTTAAGTATCTATTCGTCTGTCTGAAAAACTATGTTTTAGTTTTCAAAGGGAAAAAAAAATCAGATGATCACTTTGTTTTTCATTCAGTGAGTAGCTGTGATCCATCTTCAGCCCTACCAGACTGAAAGGAATCCTGAGCATAAGCACACAAATGACTAAATTCTGCTCAAATCCCCTTAGACACAAACTGGAGAAGATGGGAAGGAACGGGCATGGAGATTTACCTGTAATGCTTGAAGTTCTCTCTCTTCCTTTTTAGAGGGAAACCCTAACTGTAAGTCAAAGTCACACAGTTCTGTCTTCTGTTGTTTTCCCATTTCTTGTGCTGTCCTGAGAGTAAAATGCTACAGCATTTTCCACTGACAGGGAAGCTATGCCCATAGTTTAGGGAGTCTGTAAAAATGGTTTACCTTTGATTTTGTGAGTAGACAATTCTGTTTATTTGAAAGAATAAACTGTCATGCTGTTAAATCTGCAGTAAACTGGGAACTGCCGCTGAAAATTGTTAGTTTAAGAGCGGTCGGCCCGATAGCCCAGAAGAAAGATATTCTGACTTTTCAAACAGCCAAAATAATTTTAGATTTGTAGGCAATTCTTCATGCAAGCTAGTTCTTATTTTGCATATACTTCCCAAAAGAAATTAAAAGCAGAGAGAGAGAGAGAAACAAAGACAAGAAATGGAGACAGTAGGATTCCTGCGAGTAGGTAGAAAATATCAGGGGAAAAAATGATATATTCAGCTTTATGTATTTAGTATAAAGCTATTACTGTGCTTTTTGATGTTGTTGTTTTGTTTGTTCATTTGTTTTGTTTTTTAAATTTAACATCCTTAAAATGACTGTATTTTTATAATGTTTCTTTTGACAATACTTTCCAGCAAACTACATCTTCCTGGTATGTGTAACACTGAATTTCAGACCAAACTGTTTCAGACATTTCACAGTGCTCAACATAATGCAATATGACTTACATAATTCTTAGCAATTTAAACAGCCAGCAAAGTGTCATCAGGGACATTGGTGGCTGAAGTGTAGGTGGAAAACTGAACACAACTGTCTGATCTCCCTGAAATGAGGCCTATGGCCACCCTCCACTGGAGCACAAAGTGATGGCTCCCTCAGGAATGGATGCCCTGGGCCATTTGGATGAATCCAAAATACCTTTTCCTGAATGCATGGTCTTTTGGTCCTTCACTTTCTAATTGCAAATTAGGAGATACAGATCTGCTAATATTCCATGGACTCAGTTCTGCCTTGTTCTCTTATTCAGAGTGGTGCCCTTCATCATAATCACTCTGTCTCTTGTGGCTTCAGGAGGAAAGCATCACAAATTATTTTTGATGTTGTTTCTCCTTTTCTTTTGTGGTGTTAAATGACTGGTTGGAGAATTTTCAGCCCTAATTTTTGATTTCACTGGAAGTTATGTTGTCCTTGTACTAATGATATGTATAATAATGATTAATATGTATAAATACCTGGAGGGTGAATGTAGGATGGAAGGGACCAAGCTCTTCTCAGTCATGGCAAGTGATAGGACAAGTGGCAATGGGTATAAGATGAAACACAGGAAGTTCCATCTCCAGGTGAGGAGGAACTTCTTTACTGTGAGGGTGACAGAGCAGTGGAACATGCTACCCATGGAGGTTGTGGAGTCTCCTTCACTGGAGGTCTCCCAAACCCGCCTGGACACTGCCCTGTGCCCTGTGCTCTTTGTGTCCCTGCTTGAGCAGTGGAGTTGGACTAGATGATCCCTAGAGGTCCCTTCCAAACTCAACCATTCTGTGATTCTGTGATTCTGTGATGCTGTGATGCTGTGATTTTATGATGCTGTCTGCCAGCTCTTCATTGAGGGCACTCAACTTGCTCCAGTAAAAGCAAAATATTTAAGGAAAGAGAGGAGATAGTTTACTTCTTCTTTTTTTTTTTTTTTATTTTGATTTTTTTCCTGCTGCCTAACTTCTTACTATAGTTCAGGATAAACAATCTTCCTCCTCACTTTAAATTACTCATTAAATATTGAAATTATCCTAGTCGAGAGCAGATGTGTTTATAAGATCAGGTGAGTTGACTGTTAGAGACTGTTCACCCCTTTTTTTTGCTTCCTAACCAGCCTAATCGATTTATTACTGAGCTTAGCTAAAGTGCTTCTCTTCCACTCTGTCTGCAGGAAAAAACTACTTCTGAAGTAAGCAGATGGGCACTTGACAGCTTTTGGTATCAATGTGTACTCTAGGCTGCACTTTAGACAGCTGGCTGTGATCCCAGATTGTTCCCTTCTTGAGATCCTATACTGCCACAGTTCAGGTTTGTAACCGCCTAGGCTTTCCATGTTCATTAAATAATGTAAGACTAAGGAAGACACACATACATAGATACAGAAACTTTAGAAAGCTTCAACGGTTCTTACAGCAATTAAACTTTCCAGGCTGAGCAAATGAAGACTGAGAGTAAAATACTTCTTGCAGCAAACTTTTAAGAGAAAAATGAATAACTTTGTTAGTTTTTCCTCTGTTTTCCAGATTGATATTTCATAGAGAAGACTAATACTTCATGGCAAATAAATGCATTTTGCTATTTGTTTGAAATGACTGGATAGTAGTCATATTGTTAAAATAAAACCATAAGATTGAACTATGTAAGTTTTTGCTTTAGTAAAATATTTTAATATTATCCTCAAAAGACTCTGTAAAAATCCCTTTATCTTGTTCAATGGAATTTCTTTTTTTCCTTTCTCAAGTAAAAATCTAAACAAAATAATCCTTGTCCCTTACTTCACAAAAAAAATCTGTAAGTCAAAAGACAGGCATTCACTCCCTGTGAATTCAAGTGCATTTTTCTTACAGATCTCTTTGATGTTTAGTTCTTCCACTCATTAACGAAGCATTGTTATAGTTTTTTTACTCATTAATGAAGTGTTGTTGTGAAGGTTAGTTGTATTTATCTGTCAGGAAAATACCTTGCAGAAAAGCATTATTAAAATACTCGGATAGTCGTGCAGTTTTTATGAAGTAAGGCAATTGAAAGGCTCAGAGTTGCATTTGAATGTATGTAACTGTAAACTGTATAAACTAGAGAAAAAGCGATTACATTCTCTGCCCCATGGTTAGCAAGTTTGCTGTTGAAAGCTAGTTCATGTCTAACAAAGGGAAGAACTTACAGATATAAATAAAACATGAAGTCAGAGAGAGCAAAAAGGGACTTTAAAACAGAAGAAGATGTATAACTTAAGTGGAAAAATCATACATTTCTAAGGTAGGAACTTATGGTAAAAGCTTAAAAGTGATAAAGTGATAAAATTTTTAGTAGAATTGCTCTGTCATATCATATGTAAGATAGAGAAGGTTGCTATGGCTTCTCCATTTAGAAGGCTCTATTGACATGCTTCGGAACAGGTCAGGAACTGTTTCTGTGTGCTATTTTTTTTTTTCCTGAGAAAGTGCATTTTGATAGAATCAAAATACTTTTAAAAAGATATTGATTTGATAACATTTAAAAGAATAGAAAGAATTCTGCTAAAGTAAAAATGGACATGTTTGAGCATCTCAGAATAGAATGATTTATATTTCATTGGAATTAAATATTTAACAGTACAAGAAAATTGAATTTAGAACATAATATTTCTATCAACTTTTGACTGGTCCTCTCCATTTTGTTTTTAATTGAAAGTTTTTTTTTTTCATTTGGTTTCAGGGATTTTTCCTGCAGAATGAAAAATCTGTTTTCAAGTTAGTAATTGAATGTTGTTACAGTTACAGTGATAAAACTTCTCTCATGTAGATTTACTTGCATGAGTTTAAAGTGTTAAAATATTATTATAATTTTATCTATTTCATTATATAGATTTTACTATATCTATCTACATAGCAAAAATGTGCCGCTCCATGACACTTGTTGGAAAGCAATTGCATGCATATTTAGAGTCATCAAGATAACCTTTTCAGTATGTTCAAACAAACAAAAAAAAAAAGAGTTGATATTAATCAAACTGAGAGCACCGCTATAAAGACCACGGATGGGGCTACTGTCAATTCCCTGGGTCAAAAGCTCAAGCTGATTGCTTGAAATGTTTATTTTAAGAAATGTACTGAACAAGAAATGAATGGAAAAGTTTTTATGCAGTCAAATGGAATTCTTATGTTTTTAGTTTATTCCCTAAACTGAAATTAAAACGTCCAAATATTTTTCATGTCTTCATACTCTTTATGCAAATGTTGTATCCTTAGGTTTTTCATGTAAAATATTTGAAGTTAGACATCCATTTAAAAAAATGATCCATTTGGGACTGTCTACCAACTTTTATAATTGATTAGGGGAAAATTTTTGAAGTATAGAAAGAGTACTATAGTAGATATATGCAATATTAAAATGATCAGTATACTATGCATTAAAAATTCTTGTAAGAGCAAGTGTTCAAATAAAATCCTGGTCCAAATCACTATTTGAAAGCTGTGACCAAATTATTGTGAAATTCAGTTGTTCTGGGCTTAATCACAACTGGAATCACAAATCTAATGTCCCTATATGTCTATTTTTGCTCCTCAGCACTTTTTTTTCCACAAAATATTTAATAAAGTATTTTTGGGAGACTCTTAAAAAATGAGCTTTTTTTTTTTTTTATGTGAATTTGAAGTAATGCTACTGTTTAGTATGTGTCAAAGCCCCTTGTCGCTTTTGGGAGCTGTGAAGACCTCCTAAGAAAATTTGTGAAATTTGCTGTTTATTTCGTTGCCCTGTGAATCATGGTTGATTAGATGCTGCACTATAATGATCTGGTGAAGCAGTGGAGATGTTACCGCTCACAACTTAATTCATTATTAGATGCTCTTTGAATTTAAAAGAACATATATATACATTTTTTTTTTCTGTGCACATGTAAGAAGCAGAGGTTTTCAGCCAAAATCAAAGCCCTTGTTTATGTGTAGCCCATTAGCCTGGTTTGGAAAAACAAAGCTTGATCTTACAAATTCTAGTTCAGACAAATTCTAATGATGGCTCTGTAGCGTAGCTTTAGCTTGTTTCATCTTGTGAGGCCCAACCAAAGCTTCTAGAATTCATTTGGAGTATTTATCTGGGTTTCAGTGGCCATGATCAGGACATGGAAAGGAGGTCCACATTTCATTATCCAGTGAGGAGTAGTGGAATCAGCTTCAAAAGGCTAAGTAGATATTGATCTACTATGTGAAACTCTATTACATGGTTTTCTAACCACTTATACTAAGCCCTAAAATTGTACAAGGTTCTTGCTAAATATGCAAGCCACGCTGGCTGAGCAAATGCAAACGTAACATTCTCCTTAAGTGTTATTTCGTAGAAACTCTGGCTAGCCTCTTTGACTGTGTTTCTTTCATGCCTATCTGATGAATAAGTATTGCATGTTTGTTTGGTGACAGATTCTACTAGGTGTTAATGTAAAAGGTCCATATGTGTTAACTCAGAGAAAGCATAAACTGTGTTTCAGTTTGACGTTACTTGTGTATGCACCCTACTGCCTTGACTCAAGGTTTCTTATTTGCAGTATATGTTCAAATCCAATTTTACCACCATGAAGGGGAGACAGAAAAAGCCAGGCTGGACCTGGGATGCTCTTGAGAGAGAAAAAGAAAAAGAGAGCAATGGGCAGAACTACATTAAGAATGAGAAGAAAATCCAGGGGTGATGGGTTTGCTGCTGCTGTTGCCCTGGGGAGGGTATGGGGTGCAAACAGGCTGCTTGCATGAAGCCAGCTGGCCCATGGCAGTCCTTGCCCCAGCTGCAGCAGGGCCAGAGGCAGCAGTGAACCTGCCTCTCCAAGGCTCAAGCGAAGCAGCCACCCTGTCTGCGGCCAAGAGATCACACTGTTCTGCGGAGAGATCACACTGAGGCCCTGCTTTGCTTTGTTGGAAGAGACACCTTTGATGCCCAACTATATCTGTGAAAAATCACCTGTGACCACCAAGACCTTGCTTTTTAAGGGTTTTAAAAGCACATTCTGGGGGACTGATTGTGATATAATCTCTCCTCTTCTGCTAACTTTGAATTTGCACTAGTACATCTGGGAAATGGATTTAAAAATAATGAGTTTTAGGGCTTGATCCAGAGACTTGAAGTCAATAGAAGATTTGAAGGGTCCTTAGCTCAGCACTCTGAAAACTGCAGAGGAAGCATTCTCCAAAACTAACATTTTAAGAAGCACCACCATCATTTTAATCCACAATAATGAAGGCAGTAACACTCCTAAATACAACTGAATAACAGCATTGAGTGTGAAAGCCTCTTAACACTTTGTTCAGATCTTCAGAAAAGCATTGCCTTATTGCACAGGATAAAATCTATCATGTTTGAAAAGAAGGGTTTAAGATAATAATTTTGGAAAAAATAATTTGTAAAATTAGTAAGTAATAAGGAAACTGGACTTTCTTTAAACTTTTCCGTTTTTAAAGCAAATTTTAGCAACTTTAAAATCTCTATGTCCTTGTGTTTTATTACCTTTTATTTATATTCACATTAGTGTGCATGAAAAGTTCTAGTATAATAAAATATTTCTTAACATTTTCATATCTTTCAGTGATGTCAGGTCAATTTCTGCAGCACTTTTTGTCTTTTCAGTAGAGCACAAAAGCTGTGAGTCACAATGTGAGAACTTTCTTCTCTCTGCCGCTCAATGTTTTGCCCCATACTCTCCCCCAGAAAAAAAAAAAAAGAAAAAAAAAAGAATTGTGTCTGGCCGGTATAATTTGTCAAATGTTTCAATCACATGTTCAAAAGTTTTATCGTAAAGAGCTGTCAAGTAGGTATAATAAAAGGATTTGGAGTTTGATTTTTTTTTTTTTCACTTGTATGTGAAAGAATTAGAGCAATAAAATCTACTAAGATTGATTTTTGCAGTCCATGATGCAGTAATTCAGTAAACTAAAATTGAAATCTGACATTTGTTGACTTTTTAGATTATGACTAGTAAGCCATAGGGAGAAAACAATATATTATACATTTTTCTTTCTGACTTATGTTCCTAATCCCTATAAAATGTCAAATTGAAGGTGACAAAGAGCAGCTCTCCTGTGTGAGAAAGTAACAGAAAAACCCTTTGCCATGTGACCTGCAAACACTTGCAGAACATCACTTTTGCTGACAGCAGAACAATTTGTTGTTTTCATGCTGGTAAATCTGAGCACACCAAATGAATTTTGGTGACATTTACTACCCAGCTGTGAGCTTTTCTTTTTTCCAGGCACAAGTGTAATATTCTTTTACTGATTCTTTTACTTCCAAAACAGCATATAGTAAATGCTGTTTGCAAATATACTGAAGGGTGCTATTTGGGCTTTTTTTTTTTTTTTTTTTTTTTTTTTTTTTTTTTTTTTTTTNGCTTACTTATAAAATAAAGTGCACATTGTACTGGGAAAAACAGTGACAACAACAACAACATCTAGTCCAATCATTTAGTCCATCATCTAGTCCAACCTCCTGCTCTAGCCGGGACACCAGCTAGTTTATAACCTTTCTATAACCTATTCCCTCCCCACCTTATTTTTAATTTTAAAGCAAACAGATTATTCACTGATACTCTAGCAACCAAGCCTGAAATTCTGAAATATGTACCTGCACTAACAACAGTTAAGCACTATCAGTCACTGAATTGATGCTGACTGATAAGACTGATTGTCTTATGATTTGCTGAATATTAACATATTTTGAAGGAGGACAGAGCATTTCACTCAGTCAATCATTTACTTAGCCCTATCTTCTTGCCTTCTTGTTTTGACCTTCTACAAAAAGTACTGGTATACTTTTGAACTTTTCTAATTTATTTGATTTTGTACTTTTTGCACTTTGTATGTTTTACATAAAAAAAATTTTCAATAAAATCTTTTATTTGCATATTAGCGGGTATTTGGGAAATGGCTGATTAAACATATGCTACTCTTAGAAACTTCTTTTCTATTGAGTTAAAAAAAAAAAAAAAAAAAAAAATTTTACCAGAAAAGAAGGTGAGAGTTTTAAGGAAACAACTTTTTTAAGTTAGAACCTGCATTTCTGTTGAGAAACCGATTTCAAGAAAAACATTCTGTTTCCATAGGAAATCATCTTATCAAAATCGCAGTTATTCATCAGAAAAGGTTTGGATGGAAATACTTTGTCCAATCTCATTTCTTTCTGCTGTAATAGCTATCTGAAATACACAGATCTTTAAATGCCTTCCAGTTAGACCCCTGAGCCTCAAAGATTAGAGGTACACCTTTCTCTAATGGTTAACTCATTTGCAATTGCCTGACCAATACTGAGCCCTCAAGGAGAAGTTCAATCTTTCATAATGTTATTTGCTGACAGATAACATAAAATTTGAGACAGCAATCTGAGACAGCAAAGTAGCATCATCTTTACATACAGTTTTAAAGAACTTATTTTATGAAAAAAAGATATCTTGATGAGGAAACAACCTTAAATGTGATTGCCTTTTTTATTACATTCATAGTAATGCCATTATTCTCAAAAGTTTATTAATATTCTTTGAAGTAAATTAGATAATATAATTCTTTTTTACATTTTAAAATATTAAGCTATTTGAAACTGAGATGTAATACTAATTCACTATCACAAAAGTCTATTTTGCAAAATGATAATCAGTGAAATAGTAAAAAAAAAATTAGAAGATACACCTAACTTTTTAAAAGTTTTTTTTTTTTTTTTTTTTTTATGATGGCTAATACATTTCATGGTGTTCATTGCTGTCTTGGAGCAATTTCTAGCTATAGTGTGCTTGTTATAAGGCTGGTTGCTACTGGAATATATGATCGAGGTTAATGCTAATAGAATGACAAACAAAATAGAATGTCAATGGAAATTACAGAAATGGAAGCTTAAGGGCAAATTGTGCCACATCCTCAAAAGAAAAACCCTATAGCAGCCTTTGTAAAAAGAGTGAACATGCTTTAAAAGGACTTTACTAAATTAAAGAATCTAGGTATTTACCTGTTTAAAGGAGACCATGTTTTCTTGGTAAGCCTTTATATAGGAGATTCACGTGTGGCTTTGTTGCTGTTGTTGAAACGAGCACTGTTTTGGTTCTACCTAGATCAGACCTAAGTTTCTTGAAGGAAAGAAAAGTATTCTGGGAAATAGGAAACAGCTCATCCTAT
>VZSG01000586.1:278926-291032 GCA_013398315.1 Nothoprocta pentlandii | reverse complement strand
AAAAAAAAAGGGGGGGGGGGAAATCTTCTAAGGGATAAAATGTACTAACATAGCTGTTTTAGCTAGCATTACCACTAGGTCTTCACTTCTCTTTTTCTCTCTGTCTTTCCTTCTTTGGGGTCCCCAAGTGATATCTTGTCAGCCAAAACAAGCAATGAAGAATGCACTTTTTATGCAGTTCTTCATTTTAAGAAGACAATGTTCAAATATTAATTAGTTTTCTGTGTAACTCTTTGATACCTTTTTCCTAGCAAAGCCTTTGCAGAAGAAGCTTTAGCCCCAAAACACACTGCAAGTAGAACTGGTACCAAATGGCATCAATGTATCTTCAACTAAAAATAATAGAAAGATGCATGTGATTAAATCCAAGTGTAATTTAATTCTGTAAATCTTATGAATCCATGTGACTCTTGTGCAGAAATAAGGGATAAGGTATTTCTTGACTAAATTCAGTGATGCAACTCTGAATCAGAAAAGCTTACATGTAGACTCAATTCTTATTAATTTCAAGCTACATAAAATTTGAATGCTGAATATTTATATGACTTCTCATAATTTTCTATGACATACTTGCTGCAAAATACTAGAAAAAAATAGCTGTTCCACTTAAATTTATTTCACATTAAAATCTATGTTAGTCATTATTTTAAAAACATATTCACCTCAGATTTGGAAATACACATACTCCCACGTTCTTCACAAAAGCGCACGGATAGAAATGAAAGCTATGCAAGCAGTATATAAGGCTTATTATTTGTGACTGAAAAGCAGGTCATATCCTGTTGCTCATTTGTTTCCAAATGTTTCCTTTCAGAAATTAAAACTGAGACAGAACGAATTGGGTCATGAGATGTTATCTAATTCTCATGGAGAGTAAGGAAAAAAAAAACAGGACTGCAATTTCTAAACCTATGTTGTGCAGTAAACAAGGAAACTGAAGATGTGATTGTTCACATTTTATGATATCAGTTTCTTTGTATTAACTGGGGATCGAAGCTAACATGTTGCTCTGTGGTTTTGAGTTTCCTGAAATTTCTTGTCATTTCTGAATTTCTTTGTTATTTTTGTGATTTATTTGATGAACTTATTGACCTGACTCTAAAGTGTCAGTTGCTTTTCTATAGGTATCATATAAATATATAGGAGTTATATAGCAATACAAAAATGAAGTAATGAAAGAACATTAGACATGCTGTTGAAAATCCTACAGAACTAGATCTTTACTTTCACAAGAGCTGTAACATTTTGAAATTGCTGCAGCCTTTTATAAGGTAGGGTTTTTTTTTTAATATACATTTTACTCTCCATAATTAATGCAATATTTGCAGATTTGCTCTCCAGTACTTTAAGTTTCTTCTGCAAGAAAGCATACTTTTTTGCTATGTTTTTGTTTAACTGCATACTCATGCAGACAATTTGCAAAGGCAGGTAGCCAATAACATCACAACTGAACACTGAGAATGAGATGCACTATCAAAGCCATTGCATGAGTAAGTGTGCTTGGCAGGTTACTGAAATAGATAAATGTCATCTCTGTAATTTGCAGTTAGAGTCATTCAGTACCACACTTGCTTAAACATGATTCTGTATTTTCGTATCCTGATTTTTATCCCTAGCAATAAGGGAAAGAAAAAGAAGAGAAAAAAAAAAGGATTCTTTTACTACCTAATCTTAGCTATGTTTTATGGTAATAAGACAAATCTATTCATATTCAGACATCAATGTTAAAGGTGTCTCTTAAACCAACAACTGAAAAAAAATGTTGTGATAAGACTGACAGATCATATTATTTTGGCTTAGGTTATTTTGGCTCATTTAATTTACTTAGTGAAAAATGGAAAGAACAGTATTTTCCAACCATATTTTTCAGTGTGCAGTGTAGCAAAACCATAATCAGTAATATGTTCCTGTAGGACAACTCAGACAGCTTTGCTCCTGTTTGCATATTCTATTGGGTTCAGGTATCAGAATACTAAAATAGATTTCTTTGGCCTTGTTTGCAATGGGATAGAATCTGCCCAAAATTCTGTTTTTCATTATTCTTTCCATTTCTGTGGCTCAATTTTGTAGAACTGTTCAAGAACAGAACACTATTTATGGCTTATTTTCAGTTTTTCAACTTTTATCTGATCTAAAATGTGCATATTAAATGGAGGATGTTTTTGTTTGTTTGTTTTATGGTAATGACAGGAATTTAGAAGGCCAATGGGTAGGGCTGGATTTTTTTTCCTCTGTATGTTAGATATTTCAGTCTGTTTTTTCCTCTATAGGTCTTTATCTATAATGAGTCATATAATAATTAATTCTTAACTGCACATGTCAAATAAAGTCTTGGTTTGCACGTTAAAAGTTCTGTAATCATATTTGAACATCTTATGGAAATGTCTATAGTGATTCTACAGTAGATCTTGCATGTGAAAGTACTACACAGGGGGAGAAATTCATACACATAGTGATCTTAAATATACTTGTAAGTGAAATAAAGGTGTAATGGAATTGAATTCTATTTTTCTGGAGGACAAGCTAAGACATAATGAATCAAGTAGAGTGCTCCTTATCTATGTCAGAGAAAAATCTTTCAGAAATCAAAAAAGAGAAAGGCTGAGAAACTTGGAGGAATGATTTAAAGCTGTTGTTCAGCTTTCTCAATGGCCAAGGCAGGAGCCCTTTTTTTTTTTTTTTTTTGTATAGCATTTAATTTGCTGTAGGGAGGTCAGAACTGGTTTCAGATTAGTCCATTCCATAGTATCTTTCAGGATTCAGTGCATCCTTAGTTACAGAGTCCCTCTTCCTCCTATTACCTGGGCATTTTTTTTTTCTCATTTGACTGATCCAGCTTATAAAGCAACTTCTTGTTTCTCAGTTATATCTTACATAGGCTTTTGCTTTGTCCTGAGAACTGGGCTGCACCCTTTTTATACTTAAGCTAATATATTAATATAGCTATCTCATATATCATGCTGTTCAAGAGAAATAAAACTTGAAAGTAGTAATCTAAACAGTAAGGAACTCCCATGATTAAAGTAGGTGGAAACATTTTTTGAAATTTTTAGAAGATATTATAGAATTGTTTTCATTCCACAGGTATTTCTATTGAGAAAGAATAATATTAGTGGGGAAAATTAAAAAAAAAATAAAAAAAGGAAGAAAGTCTTCTGTGACTGAAAACCTTTATGATTTTCTGAAGTCTTGAGAATAGGACAGACAAAATAATACCAGATTTTCTTTCCTTTCTGTAGTCTGCAGGCTCTTGTCTACGCAGTAAAGAAGACACAATTTTAACATATATTTAGTCTGAAATTCTATGCTAATCCTTGTGTCCCTTACCCTAGATAGGAGACCCTAAATATTATCTACATAGTCCATCTGAATGCTATTGAAATTGTGCAACAATGGAATAGCTGAAAGTGTCCTATACTGGATAATAGGAAATAATCCTTTTACATTAAATGCCATACTCAAACATCAAGAAATTACCTGAAATGCATTGTATTATTTTGATGTCCAAGTGAAAACAATATGAAAGGAGAGTGACAGAGATGTACTTGAACAAGCCAGGTCCCTGTCTCAGTCTCCCTTAGCCTTCACTTGGACATCAAAATAACACGGCGCGTTTCAGGTAATTTCTTGATGTTTGAGTATGGCATGTCTAGCTTAATATTTGCTAACCATCACACACTGACAAATGTACCCTGGCTCTCTTTGCTGGCACCACAGACACAGCCAGACACTTGCAATTCGTGGCCCACACTGCTGTCCTGGGACCCTGCTCACATGAGCCTCAGCACTTCGGCAGCCACTCACTAAATGCCCTGTAGTAAGTCTTGTGCCACCTCCTGATGATCTTACTTGAACCCATAATGAACTGAAATCAATCTCTACAATATATTCTTATACATAATGATGAATGTTTTGGCATGTTCTTCAAGGGAGAAAAAATAAATTTTGAGCAAGGCAATGATTTTTTTTTTTCTTTTTTAATTCTGAGAAGGAGGAGAGAGTCGAGTGGAGCTTGGTGCCAAAAATGAAGTTAGAGCCAAGTGACTGAAGTTAGTCAGTCTTTAGGCCAACAGAATTTGTTATCTGAAAAGTAGGAAGTGAGAAATAAGCCACAGCAGGAACCACTTCATTCCTGCCAATATTCCATTAGGCCTTTGGAATAACTAGTTCTCGCTTAGGCATCTGCTCAATTACAGAGGGTTCAAACTGGGTACTTTTTATTTCTTTGTAATGCCTTTTGTAGATAAATATGTTTGTGCTGTTTTTTCTTCCAAGAATTCCATGTGATTAAGGAAAAATTTACTAGATTCCTTTACTAAAGTGATTGCCTATTTAAAGTCATTTGGAAATCATAGGCATTTAGGGTAAAAAAAAAAACATTTTAGTCTTTAGTGAGAAACCATGAACATTATCATTATTACCTGCATAGTGTACATTACTTTGCCTGACTAAATTATAGCACTTGTTGCTCTAAGATTTTCACTATAATTGAGAATAAAATCTCTCTTGTGTTTGAGATATTAATGATAAGGTTTGTATGCCAAGTGAAATGAACTCTGAAAGAAAAAAAGAAAATAATGAAAAACCTAAGAATCTAGGGATTTTGGGGATCAGTGCATTTTTTTAAAGTCAGTTCATGTTTTCTCTGTACTAATTTAACTACTATTTGACAAGTCCTCAGTTGCATTTGTAACATTAATCATATAGCTATTTTCTTGTATTTAAAATATTGTAATTAAAATATGCAAAGGCTATTTCCTATTCCTGATGCAATATAATGCTTTCATTTGATTGAAGCTGAACTGCAATTTGGCCTTTATGTTAAAAGGAAGAAACAGGACTGCTGGGAGCAAATGGATCAATTAAACAATGTTCTTTTTTAATGAGGGTTACATCATTCTGCCAATGATAAAAATCTGTATCTGAGTCTGTCACTAATGATATATGCCACCTTCTTAGCCCGATGATGCTAACCTATCAGGAAGCAACCATCAGCCTTAACTTTTCATTGATCCTTCAAAGTTCTTTTTCAGAAGTCAGTAAAAAAGATTAGCTCATTATAAAACACTAACCTCATGATCAGAGGCTACTGCAGACACAGAAATCTGGATATTGAACTGCAAATGTCATTTGTGATCATTTTTATTTCACCAGTTTCTGTTCCAGTTTTCCATCTTGCCTTTTAGACAGCAATATGTTTCCAAATTACAACCAAGCTTCAAGAGTGTGCTACTAGAGCAAGGCAAGTTCATGACAGTAGGTTGTTACTTAGGTAGCAGCACAACATAAAGGATCCAAGGGATCAATTCTGCATATCTAGTTCTGGCAGGAGTGTGCCATGCATTTGCATGACTTATGGAGTTTGTTTGCTTTATGTAGCTAATTTTAGGCATTTCCACCTATGTTATTAGTTTTGTTTTCAGGATTAGGGCTGATCCCTGTAAACACAGGTGACCAGAGGCTCTGAGGAGCAATTGCAGGCATAAGAACCCAGGTAACTAATTGGTGAGAATGGAGCACTTTGAATACATTGCTCCCTAGGGCCATTCAAGGAGAACAAGATCATTTTCCCTGGTGTAAGATCTACCAAGAGGAAGGAGTCAACAAAGAAATACTCTCCCTTCATTGCCCTGAGGACTAAAGGGGTGATGTCCTAAAGACTGTAGGTCCAAGTGAGAACAACTAGTGGACACCAGAAGGTCTAGGGGTCTAGGGGCCAGCCAGTGGTCTGCTAAGACCTAAGTGCCTAAGGCCAGTTACTGGAGAGATCCAAGTGCTGTGTGTATATATGATCTACTACCAAATTTCAATCATGATTGGCTGAAGAGGAGAAACAGAATGAGCTGCATGTGTGGCTGATGTCTGAGTGTTCTGTGTGTCCGTATGGGTACCACATGTTCTGCATATGTAGCTTTGTGTGGTTTGCTGAGTGCGTGCTGCATGTGTATGTACATGGAGATTGCGCATACACTTGCCTTGTCCTGAGGACATAACAGCTGCCTCACATCTGTTGAGCTACCAGATTCAGTAGCTTCTACTATTGGTTACTTTTGGTGATTCTACACATTTAAATTTTGTGTTCCTTGCTCAAGAGTCATTGGTTTTCAAGGAAGGTTCCTGTTCCTTTAATTTGGTAATGACTTTCATCCTGTACACTGTTTATCAATGTAAGAGCAGGTTTTTTATATGCATACACATATATATATAGTGTCTTTCTAAAAATGTTCTTTACAATTTAACATCTGGCCAGCTGTGTCATAATGAACGAACGAACGAACGAACGAACGAACGAACGAATGAATGAATGAATCTTCTTTACTCAGTTTCATTAGATTCTTTCCAGAGTACAAAAGTAGCAAGGTAAAAGATAGAGACATCTTTCATTTGTAAAGATAAAAGTACTTTCACTCCTCTGTTTTGTTCATGGTCCTGTCACTAGATTTTCTGTTTTCAGAAAAGCTGTGGTGTTTATATTTTTTCCCACATGTACAATGAAAGTAAAAATATCATCAAGGTTTGTTTTACTTGACAAAAGTTAGAAGAGATGTTTGGCTGAAAAAAAAGTCCTATATATATATCATTATCATATCTGCAGACAACTGGCAGAAATGTGCCTTGCCTATCCCTGGGGAAAAAAAAAATCATTCTTATGTCCAAATATATATCAAAAGGAAACTGGAAAATTAGAAATTGGAGAGTTCTATCATATGAGTCTTTGAACTGTACAATTTCCACAAATTCACGCATGTCTCACCTATTGGTTTTGCCTTGAGGATGAGTTTGCGGAGTGCAAAAGGCTGCACTCCAGATTGCCAGTAAGTTTGCTGAAGTGCAGTTATTGTGGATTTCAGAACATGACAGCACACCAATCAATGTGTTTGCTCAAGTAAACCAAAAAAGCAAAATCTGCAATACCTTCACTGAAATACCTTAGGGTTACCTCAAGGGCAAATTTGATCTTTTAAAAGTTTTGAGAAGCTGACTTCCTCTCTAAGAGGCTGCACCAGAAAAGACACGTGTTCACAGATTTGCCCTCTCAAAAAAATTAGACATAGACATATGGGAAAGGAACCTATCTTGAAATTCAAACCAAGCCCTAAGCATTTCTGAGAATCAAGGAGTTATCTTCCTGTTGACATCCCTTCAGATTTCTATTCAGTAAGACCTACAAAATCCACTGGTAAACAGATTTCTCTGAGAAATTCTGAAGCACTGTGAGTACCAGCAGGGTTTTTTTGGTTGTCTGAATAAGTCTAACAAAGCATCAGTGAAATATGAATCAGGCTTTTAAAATGTTATATGCAATAGTGTGTATGTGCACAATCTGGAATATTTATCTTTTTAGAAGGTTTTTTCACCTACACTAAGAGAAAGAAAAAAAGAAAAAATGCTCCAAATCTTCCTCTTGTTGCTTTAAATAGAAAATATCCAGAAAGATACAATACTGTGTATATCCAATACATTCCTGTTAAAATTTTCCTTGGGATTTTAACTCTTCTGCATTTCCATACTATTGCCATTTCAAGGTGTTCAGTCATAGCACTGTATTAATAGAGGATTGTTGTTTGTTTTCAAATATATGCTCATTCTCCTGTGAGATAAGCAACTAATTCTAATTGTTGAGATCTTATGAATTAAACAAGGTTGGATTGGATCATATTTTGAATAGAAATGCACTGCAAAAACAGCCTGAGGTGGTTTAGAAAGTAGCATATGGATGCAAGTGATAGAAATTCACATTACACTTTCAAAAATATTGTCTATCATTCGTTTCCCTAGGTAGTATGGAATACAATAATAGTATTATTAAAATATTATATTGACATTATATAAAATGCCATATAATATATTGAAATAGTATATTAATGTTAATTTTGTAAGCCTGATTATATTTCTAAAATGGCATGCACAGAAGTTTAAATTCCTTCCTTGCTAAGGATAAAAATTCATCCTTAGAGCATTTTTGGAACTGTCTATGCTTGAGGCTGTGCCTGTAACTTACAAAGAGTATCAAAGGGAAATGGTGACTGAAATTCAAACTGAACTGAGCTGGAGGGATACAACACTCTTTTTCAAGCTTATTTTAGATCTTTAAGCCAAGAAGTTTCTTTTCAAAAAAAATAGATCAGTCTCAGTCATCTCAAATACATGAAACAGCATCTGAGTTTTGCTGGTAAGTTTATTTTCATGTTTCTACTAAAGGTGCAAAGAGCCTGAAACAGGGAGTGCAAGGAAGAGTTTTTAAAGTCCAAGAGCAAAACAAAATAATTCTAAGGTTAAAGTGGAATATAACTTTTTTTTTTTTTCCTTCTTCTTCTTTTAGTAAAGAAATAAGCTTATTAGCTCGGTCATTCTGAGGATTATTTGTATTTTAAAAATATAAGTTGTAAATTGTCTGAAGGTATGAGAGAGAAATGATGAAAACAGAATGTTACAGCTTTACCATTTTGTGCAGATTATTCAGTCAAGCATTATGTTTTGATATCTTAACATTCTGGTTATAGAATAATTCTTCCCTCCATCATAGTTTAAGTATTTATGTCTATTCTAGTATGTCACTGCCGTATTTGCTCTGAAGGGCCAGCTACTTTCTGTTTCAGGAAGTGCAGTTCACATACTGCTGTAAGAAGAGCTTGACCTATGTCTATGTATATGCATATATATATATATATGCACACATATATGAGTGCATACATATATATGTTTGGGTATGTATATGTATCTATGTCTATAGTATAGATTGCAACTCCTCTTCTGTCACCTTGATCAGGAGGTTAGACTGCATCAAATCTCCTTTCTTTTGTTTTTAATATACATTTATTTTGTGCAGGAAATATTTGTATAAAGCTATTATAAAATTATTCTCCCAAAAATATTTAGATAAATTTCCACTGTACTACTTGGTTAACCAATTAACACTTAATTTAAGATGAAATTTGACTATTTTTGATCTACTTACTCTCCAGAGAAAATCTGAAAATTTATTAGAGTATTATGATTTGAGGCAAATAGCAGCACTAGATCCAGACCTCATGTCACAGCCTTCATTTACTTCCTGGGCAAGGAATCTTGGTGATATTGTTTGAGCTGAGTTTGTTCTGATTTTGCTCCATTTTCTTCCCTTAACAATATGTGGGCTGCTCAAGAAGGGATTTTCTGAGTTAGTTAATATATCTCTTTTGCACAGCCAAAATAATATTAGGACTGGATGGATTTTGTGTATACATTTCCTAAATATCTACTAGGACCAGTCTTCATTCAGAGGCATTGTATCTAAGTCTTTTCTTTTTCCATATTTGCCATAAAAACTATTTGGTATTGACACTGTATAAGTACCTTTAAAGAAGATCTGTCACTGGTCTATGAACAGTATTTTTTGATTTTGGCTGCTATGAACTATAGTTAAGTTACCAGAACAGGGATATAGTGGAGATCTAGATCTAGGAATCTACTTAGTGGGAGGGAGAGAAATAAATATAACTTTAAAACTCCCAAGCACCTATCTAGGTAACTTTTCAAATAAACACTATGTGCATGCAGAAAAGATTATTATTTTTCAAGGTTCAGAAAATGGGAGAGAAAACATACATCTATAAAGCAGTAGTAATAACAAATTCATTGGAAGACATCAGAGAAGACAGCAACTCTTATTTATTATTCTACAGATGCAGATATATAAACTATATATGTTCTCTTTGCCCCAGTGTATTCAGACATATCAGATTATATGTCCAAAATAGGACTGTATAGTGATATTATATTAAGATATTCTATATGATAAAATATCAAGATTATTCAAGATCACAATTAAAAACAATCCTCATGACCAAAAATGTCTGTATTTTTTATCTACATTTATGTCTATCTCTATCTAGCTATATAACTTTATATCTCTCTATATAACTAATCTATATAACCCCCCTATATATAGAGAGAGGGATTAAAACTTTTTCTAACTTCATTATGCTGATAAAATTTCAAGTATGTTCAGAGCATGTAACTTGTTATTATTATTTTAACTTGTAAAATAATTTTGCAAAGCTGAAATTTCAGGTTCTGCTAGTGCAAAAAGCCCTCTGAGACCTTATCTGTTGTGCATTGCCTCCAGGTAATTTTTATGACATTCACAAGAAAGCTGACATACTTTCAGCAATTTTTGTGTTATTTTTTAGAAACAGCTGTTCAAAAAAAAAGCAGTAGAATCCACAATACTGTGCTTTCTGGTTCCAATCAACACAAGAAAGAGTCTTCCATGCCAATCTACAGAATTCTTGCCTGTGAAAATCTGTATTTTATAGAAACAGCATCTGTGCCACTAACTTATAGGAATACTAAAGGGATAGGATGTGAAATGGAAGAAAATCTGAGTCTTTTGTTCCACAAATTCCACAAGGAAACTGTTTTTCTCTAGAGCAGCTCAGCTCTCGTTGTACATTTGTTTTTTTCATGGAGCTGGTGTAAACAAAAGAAATAAATTGTTTCTATAGAGGACACAGTTCTTCAAGGTGCTGAGTGCCAGCTAAAAGCAGTAGAGAATGCACTTAGTTCACTCTTGAAGTCAGCAAACGTTTGACTCTGTTTACTGCTTAGGAGTTAAAACTGCTTTTACAGTGGTAGGCCAAGAGGAGATCCCTGATCTCCACTCAAAACTGTCAATCTAAAATTAAACATAATTAGAGGTCCAAGTTGAAAACATGTTCCCATGTGTGCCTGAGAGTGTGAGTCACAACTTGTGAAACTGGAAAAAGGTGCTATAATGCCATGTTGCTGTCATTTAGAGGGTGGGCATGCGTTTGAATCAGTGAGAGTTCTCATGGACTAAAGCTTTTGATGTCCCTTTAGATGTATCATTGAGTAGCACCTGGTTATTACTCATTGCAGTGTCCTTGCCTGTGGTTGTGCTTGACTGCTGTATACCTTAGAGATGGAAAACACTCTGCCCTCACAATTCAGTTGATGGATTTCTACCCTAATATTAAGCCTAGTCTGGTGGTTTAAACATTCTGCTGAGTTACTGCCTATATTCTCTTTAGGCCCCTTATTTTTCTATCAGCTTGAGTGGAATTGTCACAGCAAAGAATTCAGCCCATGCAATTCTAATGTGGGAGTCCGCTGAGTAAGGCTGCAGCTCTGTATTGGCAACACGTAGGATTAAAATGTATGCTAAAAAAGGCATAGCCTAGTAGTTTACTATTCAAGCCCATGGGCTCCCTCCTGCTTAGAGATATCTTACCTCCTGCAGGTTCAGTAATGCAACACATTGCACTCTAATTTAAATAACGTCAAAAAGATTAAGTGCTACCAAAACCTATGAAGATAATTAATGCATAGTTGTTAACTTGTCTGGCTATACTTACTCCTGTGTCATTTTTAACAACTTTTATCAGTAATTGATTTGACTTTCATTTACACTTCTCTCTGCTTAAGCTGTTCATACATTTATGCTGTCAGTTGAATTAACACACAATTGTAAAGCTATAAGCAATTATAAAAATCACTTAACCAGTTAAACTACAGTATGAGTTTCTTTGCCTAATTGTCATGTTGTATTTTGAGTTGAACAGGGTATACATTCAGTTAAAGATCTTTCAGATAGCAACATTAGAGTGCAGAGAGCCTTCCCACTTCTGTGGAGGTCTCTGAACATAGTCATAGGCTCTGGGAAGCAAAATCTGGTATAACTTTATTAATGATGAAGAAAAAGCTTTTCTGAAACAACTGAATCATCCACTCTTCAGTTGAGAAATGAGCTGTGCTGTCATTTTCTGATTGCTTCAGTTTTCTTTGAGGGACACTAGAGGCAACATTTTAGTATTACATACTAAATGTAATGTAAAAACCTAAGATCTCAGGAATTTGTGAAGAGAACACAATGTAAATTTAAGTTTTGATAGGACCAGTCTAATTGGAAAGACCTATAAATCCATGAAGTCCATTATTCTTTAACATTTTGGGAAAATATCTGCTCTCTTTTGCTAATGGAAGGCTATAAGATCTCTGAGAATTTGAGTTTCCTGTTTTTCCAGCTGTACTTCATGACTCTTAGATTAGAGCTTTCTGTTTGCTTGTTTTTTTTTTTTTTTTTTTTTTTTTTTTTTTTTTTTTT
>VZSG01000586.1:245339-272636 GCA_013398315.1 Nothoprocta pentlandii | reverse complement strand
GCTTGAATATCAGCCAGCTCTCCTGGACCCCCTTTCCTTCTAGGACCCTGACCCAGGGGACTGCTCCAAGGAGCTCCCTGAAGAGGTCGAAGTTGGCTCTCTTGAAGTCCAGGGTAGCTATTCTACTTCTCGCCCCATCTCCTCCACGCCGGATCGTGAATTCCAACCTCTCGTGGTCACTGCAGCCCAGGCTGCCCCCAACCCTCACATTTTCCACTAGACCATCTCTGTTTGTTAGTATCAGGTCTAGCAGCGCCCCTCCCCTTGTTGGCTCCTCAACCACCTGCATCAAGAAGTTATCTGCAAAAAATCTGCATCTGAAAAAAAGACTATCTCTTCTTATGCAATAAATGATATTGAATAGATTGTCATTATTATTTGCCAAATTCGTGATCACTGAATGTGCAGTGGGATACAGGCGGGAAAATAGGAAGTGAGGATGTGCGTGTCTGACAAAGGCAAAGAGAAAGTTCTCATGTGAAGATAAGATGAAAGCAAGTGGGAAAAGTAGCTTCAGGCAGACAGATTCTTGAAAGGTTGTTTGCAAAAATAAAAGCACTTCTCTGCCCAAGAGAACTGTACATACTTGTTCATGCTGTGCTCCCCTGGAGACCAGAGTTCTGCAATACCTTTTCTGTAGCATACAACTATACAACCAACACCAGCTGGTTGGTATTTCAACTGTGGTTGAGGTAAGAATGTTGTATGCTGTAAGTGTTACGGAAGTGTTAGTGAAACCTAATGCCTTCAAGAGTTACAATACATATTGACATCAAGAAACCAAATATTTTTTCAAGGAAGGTCTTGAAGGAGACCTTCAAGGAGAAATGAAGTGCATTGTCTCTGATGGGACAAGATTAAATTTCTTCCAATTGAATGTCAAATTTTCCTGTAGTTTCTTGTTTATGTATCAGTACCTTTTCCAACTGCTTACCAGGAAGCTGTCAGAATAGAATTCAAAAGAGTTTGATTATATGCAGTGAAAATTTATTCTTTAAAGAAATGATTTGTTTAATCTCCACAATAAACATACTTCACAGTTAAGAATATTATAATCTACTGAATGCAACTAAATGTACAATAGAGCCCTTCTACTTTGCCCATGTTACATTTTACTTGTTTCTCAAATGGTTAGTCAGTTGTTGAGTGCCAAATTTGTTATCTGGACACACCAGAATAAAAAAGAATCTCACAAGCATACTTACAGAGTTTAAGTGTACCCCTATATAGTAAAAGCACTTGAGAGCAGACATTCCTGTGCAGTCTAAATTATGTGATTTTACCTCAAAGAGAATGCAGAAGAGTGGACCATTCTCTGTCTTCTCTGTCTGGGGAAAAGGGCAAAAAATACATTTACAGCACACAGTTCATCTGAGAATATGAAATCACTTATATGCCAATAGATTAAATTTCCACATTTCTTTGAAGTTTTTACATTTTAAGATCTCAAAATGTTACTTTTTCATCAGGGAGAGAAGGAGGGAGCTGATGGTTTTTTAAATGTTAAATATAAGAACTGGACATGAGATCTACTAAAAATTATTAATAGCATAGTATGCATATACCTAGATTGTAGATAGAATGAAATTTGTTAATTTGTCATATCTGCAGACATTATTAAAGATAGAATAAAAAGTTCTCAGATTTTCTATATAATTTCAAGCAAATATATTTTAATGTGACAGAATTCCCTGCAAGAGATGAATAATTACAGCATACTGGAGACAGATAATTTGTTTCAAAATGTAAAACTGTTTCATAAAATCTAAGTAATAGTATATCCAGATCGATGAAGTTTGAAATTTTACCCATTTCAGTAAGATTACAGCATTACTCAGACAGCTTTTCTCCCTAAGGGTAGGTTTAGTTGAATATTAAACTTCCATTTTGCAATAAATTATTTAACCCCCTACAAACAGAAGAACAAAGGTACACTTTTAATGCATTTTATTCTGAGTTTTTTTTTAAACTCTATATATAGTTTTAAAATATATATAATATTTATATAGAAAGAGCTTGACTTGCAACAAGAATATGTTAGTAAAAGGCATATTTTGTACAGTTTCCAAAATATTGGCTGCAGCTAGCCTCAGACTGCACTGCCACTGAAAACCAGTTTCTCAGCATGTCTTTCTGTTGTATTAATGTATGCATATATATGCTAGTAGTCTTTTCCTCTTTTTTTTTTTTTTTTTTTTTTTTTTTTTTTTTTTTTTTTTTTTTTTTTTTTTTTTTTTTTTTTTTTTTTTTTTTTTGCTAGGTTTGAGTAGTTTTTAAAAATCCAGTAAGTTTTTCTTCAGGTAATAATTTTTGACTATACTTCTTTAAAAACTCGACAATAATAGAATATTATTCTGGATTAAAGGAAAAAGAATAATCTCAATGACAATTTATTACATTGTTATACATTTAGAGATAAATAATGAGTGAAACAGTTGATTCAATGCTCAGTGTGAACAGTGCCAGGCCAGCACTTAGTGCCACTAGGTTTTCCTACTTGCGAGTTAAACAATTCCAAATGTTGGTGAATAAAACAGATGCATTACTACTTCTGTATGTCATAGGCTGTGTTGCTTCTGTTTTTCACAGATTTGATAAACACAAGTAAACCCAAGGCTGTCTCTCTCCTTTTGGCTGTGGAGGAGCAAGCACAATTACTAATAACTTTTTTTTTTTTACTTTCATCAGACACACTTTGACTGGGGAAAATACCTATTGCAAGTTCAGAGGAGAAAAAAGAATTATTCTTTTCTTAATGGATGCACAGTGGAGATGTTTCACCTCCAGGATCAGCTTCTTGCTCTAGGATATCAGACGTGCTGTTTTTAGGACAGCCATATAAAGGAGCGGTATAGGATTTTCCTCTGGCACTAGGAGAGGACAGGCTGCCTGCAGATTGTTGGAGCCTTCAATACACTCCATGTCTCCTTTCTACTTCTTCTCAGTTTATAAGAGGAAACACCATTGGGAACCTTCAAACTTTTCAGTTTGGATTTCTTCTTCTACATACGTCTCATGTATCAGACAGTGCATCTTTATGCCTATTACTCCTTTAAACTTGACCTGTGTTTATATTTCCTGTGCAGACCTAGTGAGGAATGACATCTTCTTCCTTGAAAACATTTTGAGTAAAATGCTTTTTCTTTTGTTTTCATCCTTCTTTTAGGATTTTATTTATTTTATATACAAATAAAAATAAAGGTCTCCATATTTCGAATTTTAGCAATGAAAGCTTGTATACTTCATGTTAATGACAAAATAATTTTATCATTTTTCTCTCTTTGGGATGAAAAAGAATGAAAATATTTTGCAAAAGCTCTTCCTTTATTTGCTTTGTAAATTGCAAGTACTATTACAAAAATCCTTTTCCACTGTAATGATAGTTTAAAAAAAAAAAGATCAGTTTCATTAATTGATCTACTCAGTTCTGGTTTATATTAGTACAAACATAGAGATATAATAGTTGGCCCTTAATTTTTATGAGGTTTGTTTTGTCCTTAAGCCTCAGGATCTGGGTACTCTCTCTTTTTCTCTATCTCTCAAATAAAAATAAAAATGAAGTCATATAAACATACCATAACTGTACTTCAATTCTGAGTACTGTGTACTGTGTACTGTAACTGTGTGCTTCAATTCAGCCATTTGTATATTTTTCTATTATTTTCTATCCCAAATAAACAAAGAATACTAAATCTGATTAGAGATGATAAATTCACACATAGGGACAACACCTTGTTGAAACACATTATTTCTCTAGGTGCACAATGCACCAATGACTTCATTTTCTCACTTTCTAGGAAAACAGTGAAAATGTCATGAATACATGTATCCATGGATAAAGAAAAAAAAAAAAAAAAGATTAATTGGAAATACTTGGAAATACTATGTACAAAGTGCAATGTGTCAGTCACAGTATATGAGACCCTCTTGAGCCAACAAAGGCTCCATGCAGTGACTCTCTCATCTGATGTTAGAAGCCCTCACAAAAAAACAGCAGTCATTATTTTGTTTTTCACTAGTTATTGCAAATGTTAGCTTCCTTTCAGTTTGTCATCAAAGATTTATTTTTCTAGAGATGAGTGAACCTTAGTTGAAATGCAATGCATTAGAGATATGATGATTTCCAAATTTGTGTGTTTTTAATGGTCTCCCTCTGATATATATACCCCTTTCACTTTCTCTCTTCCTTTCCACTGTAAAAGTACAAAGTCACTGAATATTTAGATTAAATTAATAATTGATGTTAAAGATGATTTAAAAGAAATATTAACTCTACCGATTGCATTTATGATATAAGCAGTCACTCTATATCTCTTGAGAGTTCTGGGAGGAAATCCTAAAAATGTTGTCTGAAAATACAAATCTCTCTGTGCAGCACATCATTGATACCGAAGTAAATTCACTGCAGGATATCCAAACACAGTGTTTAATTCTATTGGGTGGAAAACTTGAGCAATCTTGCATATAGATTTCTATCTAAGTCACCTTTAGCTCAAATATAATTGTAGTTAGGTTAGTCATTGATAAACTTTTCTGGAGGGAGGGTTCACTTAGTTTCTACCAATTTGTATTTTACTCATTATCCTTATTTTTGATCAAGAAAAGCATGTAATTCTCTAAATCAGCTTCTTGAGCTCAGCTGAAGATAAAATAGGAGCTCAGTTGATGAGCATTAGCTGAAGAACAGCCAAAAAAAAGTCATGAACACAGAATGTAATTTGAAAAGTTTACATTTATCAGCTGTTTCCAGATTATTTTGTCTTACTTCTCAATTATTAGCAATTGTTTCAAATTGCAAATATTCTACAACACACTAAAAAAGTCTTGATTTCATAACTTTCCATACATGATAGCATCCTCTAGAGAGACAATGATAGTTTCTCTCTGAAACTCATCAGAAATTTAGATAGCTACAGCTAATCTATTCACCAAGTGACATTTAAATAACATCAAGTTGTTCTCTATGAGGTTTTTCTACATACTTTCTTACCATCATCATTAGAAATAGATCATCCCTCAAAACCAATATTGTAGATATACATACACAGTACTTTAATGGCACAGCTGTTTAAAGTTCAGAGCTATGAGTTAAGAATAGCAGAGAAAGTGAAGGGTTTTTTAAAGATGTTTCAGTCCATTAACTGCTATTGGTTCATATAAAAATATTGAAATGTCTTAAAAATATCAACCAGTGCTAATAACTGGACATTTAAAATGCTCGATTTGTATTTCAATATTACTTAAACCTCACCTTTTCTCTTTTCTATCTGTGAAATTATTATAGAGAACAAAAACAAATGAAGAACTCAGAAGAATGCAAAATGTACTCTGTGTGAAGATACATATAAAATGAAAGTAGGAAAAATAATGGAAATAGGACTTTCCTTGCATACCAAAGCTAAAATTTGAATTGGTTAATTGTTAAGCTGATAAGTAGTAAATATGGGGTGAAATTTTCCCATTGCATGTTCAAGCGACAAACAGTACATTATGTTACAGTTTCAATAGCAACATTTTTGATCTTAGCTCATTTGGATCTTTGGATAAGCCTAGTAATATCTGAAAAGCTGGCTATACTAACAGCATAACAAGCTTAATTCAGCACAATTTTTATTATTAAAGTTAGTATTTCAGTTAGCTGTTGCCTAATTCATCTTTCTATCTCATTTAAAAAAAATCACTGTAAGTATTTCAGATACAAGAAATGTGTTGCAATTTGAAAGCAGGGGGTGGGGGAAAGGAGATATCAAATACCATGTTAGCTATATGTCAACGCTGGCTGTATTGGATTTACAGCCTGTCAACGGTGGGCCCGATCACCTCCAAAACGAGTCGAGTTCACGAATAGCATGATTTTTTCAAATGCAACATTTGCAAAGCAGATTTCAGATGTCAGTACAGGAGATTCTCTACTGCAGTGTGTGATTTTTAGCTAGCTGTGATTACAAATCATCACTCACCACAGATAATGGGAGAGGGCTCTCAGGCTCGAATCTCCTCAAGTGGCATCCAGACCTGAGAGGAGGAAAGGGGGTTCAGCCCATCAACTGGCCCAGAAGTTATGATGGACCAACTTTCCTCCAACTTCTTTCCTCCCTAGTTCACCTTTCATCCCTTTTCTTTACATTCAGCTGGAGCTTGAGTGATTGTAGTCGTACTTACTATGATTGGTGAAAAACTTTCTCACTCTCCTTTAAAAGTATAGTCAATATCTAGAGTGTATGCTCAATGAGGAGTACCTTGGAAGTGGGTAAGTTTTGGGGCGGAGGTGTGTTTTGACATTATAATGAGCTTATAATGAGCAAAGTTCAAGCAAAGTTTATCCAAAAGGAGTGATTTGCCAGCCTTGCTGGCTCAGCACTGGACATCTTATTGTGTATCTCACTGTGCAGCTTATCAGCGGCCCAGCACAGGGAGTACAACAGAGTTGGGCTGCGGTATCTTCACTCTGCTGCGCTCTCTGTAACTCTACTTTGCAGCTGCGAGGAGGGCAGGTTGTGCTGCCTAGGGAACCGTGGAGGAGCTGAGTCCCTGCGTACCAACCATCCTGGAAGTGGCAACGGTGTATCACTCCAAGCAAGCTTTCGTAATGCTGCAAATTCTGTTAGGCCCTAGTCTTTCTCTGATTTCCCCCTTCTTGAGCAATTCTTCCACAAAAGAATAGTTAATTTGCATCATCTTTTGCTGCTGTTGTTCACCAATTGACCAAGCAAAAGGTCTTTTCAGTGACCTGAACAAACACATTTTGTTTTATGAAATAGGATTCTAAAAATAGATTGTGATGAGCAATAAGAAAATTACTGCCTGCAGCCTTGCAAGTAGTCATCTTGCAAGTAGCCACTTTCAGCAGCTTCCGTTTTCAAGTTTGTATATGGCAGAGAAAAAAAAATGCTTCTTGGAAGCCTTTGAAATCTTTGTTCTATATCCTTTTGAAATCTTTAAATCTGAGTTCCACAGGAGAACCTTTCAATTTTCTATGGCTGGTGCTACAACTGTGAAGGTAGTAATACGAGAAATTTTAATCTTCTCTGTCAAATAGTTACTTCCTATTTGCCCCACACTTCTTACTGGATGATGGTTCTTCATTAATGGATAGAATAAACGTGATATATCCTAACAAGAAAGATCAGAATACATCCAAATTCCATATCTTAAAACAGATCAGATCTCTAGCTGACGTAAAATAGACAATCCATAGATTTCAGCATGCTGTGTTTACTTGCTGTGTTTACTTACCTGAGTTTGAAAAATCAATCGAGTTTAAGTATCTAGAAAAACAAATAAGTGTTTTCTCACTAGTAGAATATTTGACAATCAGCCATACTGGACAGCATCAAACACTTCAACAGTGCCTGTAAATGCTTAATAGATAAGTGATCTGGACAAGAATAAACTTGGAGCTAAATTTTTGTGCATTTCCAGTGGACAGATGTTATCAGAAATGAAAAACGTTTCTCTGTTTCTAAACAAGGCAAATATACCTAAGATAGTACTATTGGTGATAAACTTAGGAAATTGCTGCTCAAGCTTGCTGAAGTAAGTCTGTATGTATTTACTCGAGCTCTGAGTGTTTATGTTTTCTGAACACTGAACACTATAGAATACAATGCTGAAAACTATAGAATAGTTTCTTTCTGAATAATTATTTTAGAGATTTTATGAGACTACAAGGATTGTGGGAGGTTCATCAAAAAAACCCAATTATCTGAAAGAAAAAGAACTTCAGTGGGATATTTTATACATTTTCTTTCTCTGAAATAACAATAAAGCATTGAATGGTTTCAACCATAAAGATGGAAATTTTCTGCCTGTGCAAAATCCCTGACATATACAAAAATTAGGAACAAGAGGATCTAACAATATTCACTTTCTTATTTATTTTATTTTTTTTTCTCTCTATTTTGACTGTGAAGTTGATGGGGGGTTAATTTTATCTTCTTATACACTTTAGGAGCTGACTCATATCACGTATCTATGAGGTATTAGGTCTTAGATGTGAGACGTGAGCATCCTGAGAAGCACAGAGATGTGTGCTAGCACACATCCAACACCAAGATGTGTGCATCTTGGTCTTTTAAAGTACTTCCACTCATACTCATACTTCCAGTAGTACTTCCACACATACTCATCTTTCCCTCTTGATTACACAATCAGAATAACGCTATTCTATACTGATTAGTTCTGTTGTAGTTCAGTGGATGCCAGTTAACTCTTTCTAGTTTCCAGTTCAGGGTGTAGAAAGGGTAGTGAAATATTTGACCATCATGATGTATGTATTTTATGTCTTACCTCCGGGGCATCCTGAAGTAGTCAGCTCTTCTGGCAACTTCTATGTGAAGGGAACTCTGTATATAAATGCAAAGAAGTCTGTGAAGAAGAAAATACAACGGATTGTCATTACAACTTTCACAATAAATTCATATTCATCAGAGGTAAAGAAAATTGTCTAGTTGCAAGCTAGTGTCACCTTTTTTTTTTTTTCTCTAATTTCAATCAATGTTCATTTGTTTTGACTTTTGGATAATATAATTAAGAATTTATTTGTGCAAAAACATAACAGGACAAAATAAATGAGGGCTGATATTTAGACAATGATTTATTAGCTTTTTCAGGATTTCTGAAAACAGATTTCAAACAGATTTATTGTTTTTATATGTAGCAGAACCTCTTTTATGAAGAACCAAAATAAAATACAATTAATCTGTAAGCTTCAGTGACAGTCCTCTGTCTTTGCCTAAGATGCTTTCATCATCCCCAGGAGTTTACATTAAACTGCTTGATAAGATTAACATTGTTTATTATTTATGTCTTGAGAGACAATCAGCCTACTGCATGAGATGCCCTGAAACCAAATAGTTGCTTAAGACCATTACACATTTTATATTATGTATAAGTATGTAAAAGAGGCAATGCAGAAAATAAGAAGGATAAAGAAACAGAAGTTGTAGTGCTGCAGCAAATGTACTTCTTATCTTTTGGGTGCAGATGGATGTCTTGAGTTCCAAGACATGCCCTTTATTTCCATTTGTCTTTTTCGTCCCAAAGGAAGGAAACTCTAAAAATGAACATATGATGTGCTTTGGGCAGACATTTTTGCACTACAGAGGCCTTTTCTCCTGTTTTTTTAAGCATAAACAGAATGTCTACTGTAATTGGATGTGAGTAGAACATGTAAAATATATGTGAATATGATCTTTATTGTATGTTTTTATTATCAAAATATTTGGTAATATAATAATTGGCATTACCAGCTGCATTTGGCTTTAAAAAAGTTGAACATCTGACAGTTTCTACAGTCTCTATGAGATATGAAGAATAAGATTTCCTTCCAGTGCATGTGTCATGCATAACATAGAAGATGCTGCATTAAGAGAATTTCAATAGCTAATAAACATATATATGTGGTGTCTAAAATGTATTTGTACTTTGATAAGTAGCACTGGTTTTGACAGTTTCAACTTTCCTATGAGCAAAGGTGTTCACATGCAATTGGAAATTTGAGGAAATGGAAGCTGAAAGTTTATTATCTTTAATACTTTTTTACAAAATTTGCATTAGGTGAGTTGAATAGGAAGAATCTGTGGAAAAATCAGAGCTTGTAGTTGAATTTTTTCCACTTATGACAGTGCCACTCAGCTTAGGGATTATATTTGATATAGTCTTTGTTCTTTACATCAACATCAACGTAGTTTGAAAGCAAATCAATTTGGTGCATTATGGAATTTTTAGTTATAGTTTATTATTACAAATCCTTTTAAGATAGCTCATCAAGAATCTTTGTTTACTCTAGAATATTTGGCTTTAAAATGGAAATAGTTCTATGTAGTGTAGTGGACATTGAAATTAGCAAACTAATTTTCTGTTATCAAGGGTTAATGGAATCATTACATGCAATAAGAATACAAATCTTTTTGAACTGAACTGTCATTAAGAAGAACATGCTTCTTTGTATACACTTCATCTATTTTGCCTCTAATTTATTAGAGTAACTGCTACAATTTGAATAAATATAGGACCTTATGGGTATACTGTCCTTTTTCATATGAAGAATGCACAAGACAAAAGAATAATTTCATGGCATTTTTATTCATGGAAAAAAATACCCAGCTATTATTTCAGATGAATATTTAAATAATATAGAAACATATTCCTTCCATTCTTCTTAGAATAATATGTAAAAATAGTACTAAAAATGGAAAGCATTTGTTGTGACATTTCTATTTTTAGCTGTTATTTTCTTTTCTGCTCCTGCAGGATTTTGGTATTGGATCTGATCCTATGCTTGTTGAAATCAATAGGAGTCTTTTTACTGACTTAAACCGAACAAGAGTAGGCCTGTGGTAGTTCGAGTGGCTTGAGTAATTACGAAAAATAGATTTGTATATCCCCAGTGGAATGAACTCCACTCTGTGCTCAATGAATAGACTATTTAGTTAAAAATTAGACTTTCGCCAAAAACAATTCAACTATAACAATAATGGGGCATATGCTTGACTTTTCTAAATATATGCAAGGAGACTGTTTCTAACTTAATTACCTTATTATGTTTTCCTTTCTTCAGTCTTTGTAGACTTGGCAAGAGTTCAAGAGTTTTGTTGGCTTTCTATCAGAACCCTGTAAGTCTGTGCTTTGTCCTCATTCAAGGCATGACCGTTAATTCCACTACCATTGCAGTCTCATATGTGTAATTTGCTGACCTCACTCTGTAAATGTTTTCTCTCTGACCCTACCGTAATCCTGATTTTTTTTTTTCTAATGAGACCAGGAGGAGAGATCAGTGATACCCAGTGGGAAGATTACACAGACTGAATATAATGTTCACTCTGAAATTAGTCACAGCAATGACATAACTGCCAAAACATCCCTATCACTAGGGAATTAGCATCAAGGTGATTGTGTGTCATTTTGGCAAAAGACACAAAATGAACATGCAGTTTTGTTCTTTAGTTTTACAGTCCCAGTTATTTTCATTGGTCTGAGTGTGGAATGGTACCAGCATACTATGTAGAACCTAACAGCCAAATCAATCCTGTATTCTAAACCTAGTGGTAAATTTGTTAATAATTGGGTGTTCCCACACACACAAATGGAAGCACGTTCACTGCACTAGCCTATTTTATGTTGGCCAATATATTGTTTGAGATCCAGACCAAATTGTTATCTAGAACAGAGTTTTTTGATACATCTACCACTGGTCTGGGAATTCCCATGAAGCCTGAATTTGGTTTTGATCCTGATGTATCCTGTTTCAGCTCAGCCCAGGGCCATCAGTTCTTCTCTGAGATATACTGTAGGTGTGGACATCTTCAACCTTGTTTTCTGCATGAAACCCATGCACCGTAGTGTTGGTCTTATCTCTGGGCCCCATATCCTGCTGCTCCAAACAGGGGGCCTGGGAGATCCCTGGACCTGGTTCATTGCTGACCATACCTGGGGATATCCGTGGACTCTGATGCCAGCTCAGGTACTGTGAGTCTGTTTTGGGTCACTGAAAGCGCTGCTTGCACTGCTGTCCTTCCTGATCTTGTGCAATAGCTCCGCACTCACCACTCTCTAATTCTTTCAGTGTGCAGTTTAAGGAATGTGAGACACTTAGCCCTCTCACATTACAAAGCTTCATTTGTCTTCCTACTAATTATACATGAAATGATGCTTGGAAATAAAAGCAATCCTGGAAGCAGGAACAGGTACCCAGTAAGAGCTCATCACAAGTGAGTGCACTGACTAGACTACAGCATAACCTTCTACTTTTCCTATTTTTTTATCATTATAACTTTTTCCAGTGGCTATTTTTCCTCTGGATCATCCAGAACTTCAGCAGCAAATGTACACAAGGCTTCTGTGTAAATAGGCTACAACTTCCTGTTTAAGACAGTCACTTCAAAGACAGTGTCTCTGAACTCCTTTAGCTTGGGAAAGGACTTGAGTTCTCAAGCTGTTGTTACTATTATTTTATAAGTGGTTCACCCTAACAGGGCTGCTTTATATAGAAAGAGAAGGTAACATTTATTTCTTTGCTAGAAAAAAAAAATAAGAATAAAAAAAGAGTAATACTAGGAGAAGGTTCAGGGCTGCATAAGCCACACAGAAAGGGGCACCAGTAACTTTGGCACCATTTAAAGTAAAGCATCAGTGTTTTTTTTTTTCCCTAGATAGCTGTTGCTTATGACTTTAGACTGACATTCTCTTAGTGTGACAGTTGTTTTGGATTGTCATTTTGAAGAATATAATTCTTCTCAAGGCTTTAACATTTTAGGGGGCTAACACAGAGCCCTGCATTTCATGTTTGGCAGTTAATCCACATTTTGATACTACTAAAGTGTTTGTTGATGTGGTTTTTGCTCATTTTTTAAAAATCTGTTGTAACCTAGAAAGATTAATTTTAAAATCAAAGATTAATTGCATGTAATTTGTAACTAGTGGTGAGACTACATTTATAATCAGGCAATTGGAATTATGGAAATTTACATGTCAAAGGCTGTAAACCACAAAGAGCTAAAGAATTTTGGGAAATCACATGACATAAGCAGTTAAGTACACAGGCCTGGAAAATTCCAGGCCTCTTAAATGAATGTAATTAGCAAAAAAGCACTTGCACAGCCTGTTGGAGCTTGGAATAAGCTTTCCTGTTTCTAATTTACTTGCTTGTAGAACAAATCTAACCTTAGGAGAGTGTTCTTTGTAATGTTGACTGTATATATGAATATTTCAATATTTAATAAACTACATTAAATACTAAAAATCCTATACAAGGATAAAACCTTTGTGTATGTTGAAATAAAAAAATGAGGCAATGACAGTTCTGATAGGATGTGAGTGTTGGAGTCTTTCTGTGCCCCAACACACACTTAAGATTGACAGTTTGTCAGCATAGAAATACTCCAAATTTAAAAAGTAATATTATGAGAACAATCCTTTGCTATTGTAGATAAAAATACATAAATAAATAAATAAATAAAAGAGAAAGACAGAGAGAATGAAACAAGCTTCAGTTAGGAAATAGTATAGCTAAATTATTAATTCCCACTTAGATAGGAAATCAAATGGACAGATTCTTAGAGAAGCCATCGAGGCTGAATGCAGGTTTCTTTTCTCCTTATTGAGTGCTAGGGATACAGCTAGTTATAGGTCAGATGCAAAATGCAGAAAACTATTGATATAAGCAATATTATTCCAATGAGGAAAACTTTTTCCTATCCAACTTTCCTATGGGGATCAAATGCTAGCTTACATAATTCTATAATTCCACTTTCTTTTTAACTTTACCCAAGAATCCATGCAGGAAATGGCAGTGAATATATTAAAGGACCCAATGGAGCAATGTGTCAAAAAACTTGGGAGGAAGTGAATCAGTTTATTTAAACTAAAAACAAACTAGCTTTTGAAATTCAAAATAGCTTATGTTAATGACTTATTTATGATAGATTTTCATTTTATAAATGGAAATCTTGAAACATAGGAAAGCTTAGGCTTGTCCAAGAAGAACTCTGATCTGGTGGATTAAGCTCTTGTCTTCAAAATAGAAAACTATTGAATGAGACTTTTGAAATTAACGTCCAAAACTGCATAAAAAACTTCATAATTAGCCACATGCATAATGCATAGATGCCTTGATATTATTTCAAAAGCACTTCTCCCTCTCAAAGGTATTTTTCAGATCCCACTAAGGATAATGCAATATTACTAGGTTCATCATTTTTTTGCTGGCAGTCAGAATCTCTAATTATCTAAATAAGAGGCTTAAGGGTTTTTTTTTTACTTTTAACTCTTTGATTACTAAATATAGTGAGTCTCAGTTTTGTACAACACTAAAATGGACTAAAACTCTGACATTCAAACTCTGATATTAAGTTATGTAACAGAATAATAAGCTCTTGTGTTGTATAGCTACGAAGTATTATACAGATACACCGGTGGAGGAAAATATCCACCTTGCAGTGAATATTTTTCTTTTCCCTTTCCCTCGAGTAAGGAAAAAATAGAAGCCATTTCAAAACAAAAATACTTTGTAATGTTTATTTCTGCTTCCTACTGAGAAAACCACATTCCCAGAGGGCCTTTATCTACAGTTTATAAAACTTCAACACATTTTAAAACTTCAATTACTTTAGGTTAAATATTTTTCATCTAAGTTTGTAGGAACATATTCTGACTAGGTTGCTTGTTCTGTGTTATCTTTTTAAAAAACTCTTTTTTAGATGATTTTTATTTTGATGATGAGGGACAGAGATGTGCAAACTGTTGATGTATCCCTGAAAGAGTATAACATCTTCATCTGCTATTGACCTCTAAATCAGAACCAAAAATCAATGAGAACCTCAAGATACTTAACTCCTGACAGGATCAAATGTACTGATTTTATAGATCCTGTTTAATGGTAGTAAAATGCTCTTGGCATTTTTAAAGTTATTTTTATAGACAGACTTAATGTAATCTATTTGTTTTTTGTCCATCTGGATTTTTTTTTTGCTACAATTTTCTGAGACATGTAGACATTGGAGACGATATGCAGGTGGGCCAGACACAGGAACTGGTTTATAAACAGACAAATATGGCCAGAGGGGATGTATAGCAACAATTTCAAATCCCAGTTGCAAGGCCATTTGGCTTCTGTCAGATCATGGGTGAATCTAAGATAGCATTATGTTTACCTCAGGCTGAAGTCTGCTAAATGGTAACTATATTGATCATCATTTACAAGATTACTGTACAGAAATAGCAGGTTGACTCTTTTTCACTCTTCAGGCTCCTGGATGCCTTTCTGAAGAGCCATAAGAGGTGCTTTCTGCTAGTCAAAATACGGCAATACCACTTGCATTCTAGCATAAATAATAATACTAAGCATAAAATAATGCTAAATATTTGTAAGTTATGTTTTAAAGTAGAATAATGACATTATAGCTTCGCAATAGAGCATGACATTCACTGTCTTCCTTGAACAAGTCTTGCTACAAGCAGAGCACCTATCAGAAGGAATATTTGTTTTGAGGACATAATGGTGTTCAAAGGAGGAAAACTAGTCCTCCTACTAACAGGGTCTAAAATGGCATTACAATGTTATTAAAAAGTCTTTACTGGTAAATTTTGACCTAATAAATACTTCTAGTCAAATAATTGATCTAATATCAGCAGCAATTACAGAAATAGGACTTCTCATTGTCATAAAACAAAATACTGGATTTAGGGCAAGAGTTTATTGTTGCAGAAATACCAGTGCCAATACCACTGTCTTTTTGCAAAATACTTCTGCTTCAGAAGCAGTTAAATGATAAACAACTTTGTATAGCATGAACATGGGAGAAGGCATGAATCTTCTAGTGCCATTTAAAAGAGCTATAATTTAAGAAAATTGTTTTAGAAGCACTAGAGTTAATGAATTTTCATTTATGAGAGAATAGTGCTGTGCATTCACATACATTTGTGTTCTGTAAAAGACTTTTGAATTTCTCTCACAGATTAATGGAATAAATCAGGTTGGAAGAGACTTCATCAGGTCATCTAAATACCACTTCTCACTCTGCTAGAATACCCTGGCTTTCTCGTTGCAAGCCCTATGCACAACTATGTTTCTTTGCTTGAGAAATCTGTTTTTGTCAGTTCATTAATGACCTGGGAAATTATAAGTGGCTGTAATGTCTTGCTTCAAGTACTCACAGTAGCCGGGGGATTGGACTAGATGATCTCTAGAGGCCCCTTCCAACCTTAACCATTCTGTGATTCTGCAAAAAATGTTAACTAAACTTAATTGCTGGCAACAGCTTGGTTCCTCATCAGCTATTAATCAGCACGGCCACCAATTGCAGTGGTTCATTGTTCCCTTGAGTTTGAATACTGTCCTGTCTCCAACGCAGTCACCCAGGTGGATGACCTAAGTGATGTTTATTTTTTATTTTTATTTTTTCTCTCTCTCCTCCATTATGTTGTAATTTAGAGAGCCATATTAAAAGAAGTCATCATTCTGGACAGAATCCAAGTTTCAAATTCATTATTTATCATCCTAACTTATGATCTTAAATGTAATAAAATCCAGTCATTTGAATTAGATAATGGCTCATTTTGCTTTCTTAGTATATAAATCTCATAGGAAGTCTTTTACAAATGATTTATATTTCATTATTGCATTAAAAATAACTTGGCTACGCAGTGTAGAAATTGGTCTTTCTAGTGTTAGAAAAAATAAATTTCATTAATCTTATTAAAAGTGTTGACTCTTAAATGTTTACCAATCCATTTGACTTGAAAAACTGTATAAAGGTTTGTAAGTTATTCATTTTATTCCAGAAATCAATTTGTTTACCTTATGAAAATATTTAAAAAGTAAATATAGAAATACATTATTGTTGGTGCATTTTTGTTTTCTTTTTCTGTTTTTTTTTTCTGTTTTCTTTCAAGTGGGAATGTGAAATATGAAATTTAAATTTGCATGGCAATGTGTTATTACCTAGGTATTGTTCATAAAACACCTGGTCTTACAAAATGTATATTTTTTTAGGTGTAGTAGGCTAATGTTTTTATTTCACCGGATATATTGCTTGGCACAAAGAAAAATCCACATTCATAACACTTTAAAAGGGAGCCAGGGAAAAATTGTTACACACTTCAGTGTGCAACAGGGAAAGTTAAAGAAGCTCGATATTATAGCTGATGTGATGCTATTCTGAACTAAGTGCTCCAAGAGAGCGGTATGTAGTGTATATGTGTTGATGCATAAAGGAAATGAGCTGCTTCTGATGTTATCTTATTCATTTATGTCTTTACTCAAAAACTGAAAGCAACACAGGAGAAACTCATGAGAAAAAACTTTAAAATTCCCTTAGGCTGACCTTATCCGGTGTGCAGTGCTTATATATGATAAGCTTTTATCCAGTGGGAAAAAAAAAAAAAAAAAAAAGTTATTTTTATGCTTTCTTCATCTTTTGTAAACAGGTAGTTATACAGAAGAACAGATTCAGCTTTCTGAAACCTCGAAATCCCCAGCAGCAGGGCGATGTCCTGATATGAGCAGGTCTGTGGCGGTAGATCCCAAGTGTCTGCACCCAACAGATGCCTTTCTGAGGAGATCATGTGTCTGTATTGTATGGGTACCCAGAGACGTGGCTGCAAAGTGACAATTATTGTTGATCTGTCATTTTTACCAAGTGCTCCTAATGCTCTGACTAACAGGGAGATAGCTCAGGGCTTGAGCTGCACACAGCATACGCTGTGGAGAAAGGCAACGTGGAGTGAGTTTAGGATTCATACTGTGCTTTTGTAATACTGAGTCATGCCTCGCATCATTGTGAGCTATCCTCTCCTTTTGCTAAATGTTCTCCTAGTTCTCCTTCCATTGAAGCTCATTAGTGAGTGCCATTGTGGCAAGCTACCAGTGACTGCACAGACATGAGTGAGAGAAATAGGGCAGGCAAATGGAGTTGGCCCCAAGGCACTGGTGGCCCTGTCCTTGGTGTCTCAGAGGCTTCAGGGATATTCCCAGAGTGAGACTAGGGCCACAGGGACCATGTCTTCTGCAGGCCATCAACAATTGCATATGCAAGGACACGAGTGCCTGCTGGAGTGGGGACCTTGTGCAAGTACAGGACTCCTGTACTTGCTGGTGTTGGTGGAGAGCTTCTGTTCTCTCTTAATTTGGGGGCAGGCAATAACAGAGGGCAGTGCTCCTTTATGACCCTTATTGTTAAGTAATAAGCACTCATGTGGGCTGGCACACCACCAGTTTCCTTTTTGTAGCTGAGGACTCAGTGTTGTTATGCAGGTAAATTATATTAATTCTCTTCTGAATCACCTCCTCCTTTCAAAAGAATGATAAAAGATTTTAAAGTTTTTAATTTACTTATTGTATTTGTGTATTGGAGATGTTTTGGGTGAAAACAATAAAGAAAAAAGTTCAGGGAACTCAGTGACATGTAAGGGCCCTGAGATAATCTGGACCTTAGCTAAATAACCTGAACTCCTGAGAATTAAATCCAGAATTATTAATCTTCTTTGCTAATATTTTTTATTTGATGATTTATTTATTTACTTGTGTCCCTTCAAATTTTAAATCCCAGAAAACAGAATATAGAACTTATAGACACACTTTTCCCAGCACAGGATCGTTAAATGGGAGGCAGCATTGGGGATCTTTGAAGAAATAGTTTTGCAAAGGCAGCAGTGCCTAGGAAATTCTATCATAATTAGTCCAAGGAGAACTAGGGAACAGTGTGGACAATATTGTCTACAGATGTAGCAACACTGGCACCAGCACTGAAAAAAAAAAATTTGGGATGGGTTATTTGGGAGGTGATGAGCAAAGTCTAGAGAAAGGGAGGGATCGAGGCAGACAACAGGAAAAAAACAACATGAAAAAGTGGAGTAGAAAGGGTTAAAAGGGACTGGCTGTTTTTAAGCAAACAGCTGGTACACTTGTCTGGCCAAGCCTGGGGCCTGATCACCACAATCTGTTTTATCTTATTAAATGTTATTCCTGGCTACTTTCCTATCAGATTTTAAGCCAGCCTTGCTGACAGGAGCAACTGGAGATGCAGTCCCATGGGGCTGCAGGCTGGCCAGCCCTTGGGGAGAGTGAGACCAGGGGCAGGAGCATGGGACAGGGCTCTCTGTGTGCCTCGTATATGTATACATATGCTACTTGCATTGCCTGCAGCCAGGCAAAGGCATTGCACACTTTGTGCACCTTGTGTGACCTGCTGTGCTTCTGCACTCTGAGCGTGTTGCTGGCCTCCTTTGCTCCCCTGCTCGTACTGCCCGTCCACTGGGCCCGCGGACAGGAACTGCAGCAGACAGGCTGCAGTGAGAAATCTTCTGGGCCTTCAATTTCACTGATTATGTCTTCCCTTCCAAAATGGGGTCCTCTAACAAACCCTGCTTTGTGTAATATCATTAGGGATATCTGATACCTCTGGAAGTCCCATCCACAAGTCTTTGTAGTGGTAGTGTCAGGAAGAATCATTTTTGCCTGCGTTTTTTTTTTTTTTTTCTTTCAATAAAACCATTTTTTTTTTCTCCTGTCTTTGAAGAAAACCTGTTGTAGTTGCCTTTGGTTTATACATTGTGAAATGATTTCATTTATTATTCTAATAATTTAAATAATGCTTTGCCCTTGCCTTTCTGGCAGCAGAGATAATATATGAGACATTGAGGGCAGAATTAGACCATACAGCTCATTTACCTATCTGTTCGTTCTCAAATGTGTAGTATCTAAGCATTAGCTTTTTTTTTTTTTTTTTTTCCACAGTTTAATAGCTTGTAATGCTACACATTAATTACCTTCTATGTGAAGAAATTTATCCTGAACTCCCCTGCTAACCAGTCTTTTCTTAGCTTTAGTTCATGCCCTTTTGTTTATCTGCCCATTACTCTGTTGAATAATTTCAAGGTATCTGCCTTCTGTATGCCCTTCAAAACGGTGTCTCTTAATCATTTTATTCTGTTAATCACTTCTGTCCTAATTAATATAAACATTGCCTAATCTCCCTTCAGAACTTTGCCCCTATGTTGCTATGTCGATTGCTCCCTGTCTGTAGATTTGCTCTTACCATCTGTTTTATCAAACTGTGTCAGGTATTCAGACTAAACACCTGTGGTGAGGTCTACATAGCCTGTCTTTAAAAGTTGGAGCTCTGAGATTAAGCATCTCAGATTTATGGCAAAAACTTATGTCCTGTCAACATAGTCAGTAGGTGACATCCCAATGTTATGATCCCTTTCTTATCCCATCTCTGTGTTCGTACTAAATTGCTGTCAGAATTCTAATTTCTAGTAACCATTTAAATGCAGAAAGGATCAAATATACAGCTATTTCTAGAATATTATAAACAATAAGACCAAAAAAAAAAAGGTTATGTGACACTGTTGTGGGCTGTGAGTTTAACTAAGAAAAATATGAATTCATCCTATTAATTTCTTTAAAAATCATTTTCTTATGACTTCTCTAATACTAAGACAGTATGTTTGGTGTCTTTTCAGGCCCTTTCTCTGGACTCCCTTCCTTACTAGTTGCACCAACATTTCTATAACTAGAAAGAAAAAAAAAAGTGTTATTTGATATATATAACAAAATAACCTAGAGTATATCTGGAAAGTTAATATATGAGCTTTCATGGTTCCTTCTAATACACTGTCAAGGAATGAGAGGTTGGATGAGAATGCATGGGAGAGGAAACATATTCTGGAGGTAATCTTATACTGAATATCCTTTTTCTCACCAAAGATGTGAGAATTCATTCACTAATAGAGATGTTTTCTCTGCTTCATGATTTATTCAGAAACTGTTTTCAGCTCCAGCTGAAGTTGATTTATTGAAGGAGAACATTATAAGACAATTATGTAAAATAGGCCACAACCATCTATTCCATTTTTCCTCCTTTTTATTTATTTTTTTGATATGGAAAATATCATATTAGATGTATTTTTTTCTTGAGATCTGATACTTCACTGGTTTACAGCTGAAAACATTTCAAGATGTTTTCCACATTGAATAGAAACATTTGGTCACCACAATAGAATCATTTATGACTTGGAAGGACTATGAGTTCTCAGAGCCAAGTCAACTTTCTCAAAACTGTTCATTTCCTCAAAACTGTAAGAATACTTTTTCAATAACAGATGTAAGCAGAATGTTCTGAAAAAGGCAGTGCAGATCAATCTTAGGTTTGTTCAAGGGTAAGGAAAAAGGCAGAAAGCGTAGTTAAACTCTTGAAAATGGAACATATGATCTGGCACTCTAACTGGGAGGAAAACTCGTAAATGAGCAGATGGATCCATTAATTAACTCAATTATGGGGACATACCGATGTAATAAAGACTATTGCCGTGAATCATCTTACTAGCACCTACATCTCATGCTTTCTCTGATATGTTTTAATGATTTGGGAAATATATTTGCTTTTTTTTTTCTTTTTTTAAGTATTAAGTCAAAGAAGAATAAAATTTGATTCAGTTCAGGAAGATGGTTAAATAATCTTTTTTAAGTGCTTTTTTAATTGCATATTCTGCTTTTCAGAACATAAGATCTAAACCCACAATCTATAAAGCAGCCAGAACTGCTCAGTGGTCAAAAGCCAATAAACAGATGCTAACAATCTGGGAGCATGTGCCGATGCCAGCACTCAACTTCTATTAGTATGTGAAAAATATTTTATAAGAATTCACTTATCCCTTCCTGTACAGGCCAAAACTGCATCCTATTCAGTAGACTGTCATAACTACAGAATAACTGAAGGATAAAAAAGGTCAATGGAAGACTATAGTTCATATTAGTGAGCTTATCAAAAAATGTCCACTTGCAGAAGGAAGAGAGAAGGTCATACAGGAAGGGAAAAGTCATGCTTGGCAAAGCAGGTAGTTCCTGAAAGAGAAAGTGGTTAAAAAATAATAGAAATTCATACATTCATAAATACGTGAAAACTGGAAAACAATGAAAGCAAAACCATTTCAAGTTTACACTGCCCTTCTTGGCCTCCAGTGTACCTGCAGTAAGCCCACATGTGCATAGAAATCTTCACGCATTGGCAAAGGTATTTTCTTCTGAAAAGACTTTATTATATTAATAAATCCCATGTTTCTTTAACCAGAGTGGTTGGGGAGGGGAGTGATGGAACTAAAGTTTTAGAAAGTGAATCCAGCAGGATTTTTAATGCTATTCCATCTACTTATGTGTGTGTAATGTAATGTAATGTAATGTAATGTAATTACTTGGAAGGAAGATGAAGATAGTTCGTCAGTTCTTCGATATTTTTCAGTGATTCTGTAGGTGCTGGAAGTTTTAAAGCCTCTGAGATAGTATAAGCCTAAAATTTCAAGAAAGGACTCTTAAATTGCATTTTAATTAGAACAGAGTCTAAAAAAAATCTGAAGAATGCACAATGCCCTTTATAAATGTCTTACTCTTGTGCTTATAGATCGAGACAAAATGTTAAAAGGGATGTCTGTATTTTAGTGTGATGGTTTGATTTAGTTTAGATGAAAATCTCACACAAGTAATTTAACCTATGCCTAATAGTGGCAATTACCTCAGACTGTAAAGAATGACTTTTTTGCTATGTTGTCATATCACTTTTTCCATCAAAAGACTTGAGTGATTTCAAGTTTTTTTCTGACTGTGGATAAAGTATAGCCCCTGAAAGGCAAAACATAAAGACCTATCTGTCTCTCTGTGCAATGGTAAAGATTTGGAAGAAGAATTCATCTCTGAAAAATATAAGCCAGTGGTGTTAGAAATGTCAGCTTCCTCATATGCCATATAAATGTCATTTGTAAAATGAAGTTGTTTTTTTTCAAGAGGCTGTAAACTAAATTGCTTAACTTTTTGAGGAAAGTGGAAATATACATCAAGTGATAAATTATCTTGAAAAAAATGAAATCTAATTATCAATATTTTATTGAAAAATACAATTATTCCTTGGGAAAAGAATCTGTATTATTTGAGGTTGCCTGTAGAGAAATCATAGTAATAGCTATACAATGAGTGTCTGGGTAGGGGAGAGCGGTAGATAACCTGGATGAAGGGACATAGTGCACCTTCCACAAATTTGCTGATGATACAAAACTGAAAGGAGTGGCTGATACACCAGAGAGCTGTGCTGCCATTCAGAAGGTCCTTGACAGGCTGGAGATGAAAGCTCATGAAGTTCAACCAAGGGAAGTGCAGGGTCCTGTGCATAGACAGAAATAACCCCATGCAACAGGACAGGCAGTAAGCTGACCTTCTGTAGGGTAGCTCCTCAGAGAAGTACCTGGGGGTCCTGGTGGAAAACAATATGAGCATGAGCCAATAATATATAATCCTAGGTGTATCCTTTGGTCCATTAGGAAGAGTGTTGCCAGCAGGTTGAGAAAGGTGATCCTCCCCTCCTACACAGACCTGCTGAGGCTATGTCTGGGGTATTGTGTCCCCTTTTGAGCTCCGCAGTAGAAGAGGGACACAGAATTACTGCAGTGAGTCCAGCAGAAGGCTGCTAAGATGATGAAGGAACTGGAGCATCTCTCCTATGAGAAAAGGTTGAGCCAACTGGGCCTGCTCAACCTGCAGAACAGAGAGCTGAGAGGAAAGTCTCATCATGTGAATGGATATCTGAAGGGAGGGTGTAAAGTGAATGGGGCCAGACTGTTCTCAGTGGTGCCCAGCAATAGGACAAGAGTCAATACATACAAACTATAACACAGGCAGTTCCACCTGGATAGGATGAAACTGTGAGGACGACTGAACACTGGCAGAGGTTGCTCAGAGAAGCTGTGGAGTCTTCTTCCTTGGAGAAGGAAACTTGCCTGGATGTGATCCGTGCAATGTACTCCAGGTTACTCTACAATATAGGTGTAGGACTTGATGATCTCCAGAGGTCCCTTCCAACGTCAGCCATTATTTGATTCTGTGATTATGAATTAATGAAGTCATATTAGTATCACAAGATAAGTTTTCATACATGCATATTCATAACGGTTGGATTATGCTACATAATGTAGAAATTACTTGTTTTTCAGTAATATAATAATGTAAGTGGAGAATTTCCCATCCCTAGGGTAAACTCAAAGTGACTTACTTTTAGGTCTCCATGCCAAGAACAAGAAACCATCTATTCATCTCTGGGATGATCTTTAGAGTTGGTTGGAAAATGAAAGGGTTTTGTTTTAAAGAGAACTTTCAATAAATAGTGACACTTAGCAAACAAAGTACATCGTGAAGGAATTGGAGAATAAAAGTATTGTAGTTCAAGCTGTACTTTGTGCCTACAGCTCATTTTTTACAATACTTCTGAGCCTCAGCTGTAGAAGGGCCATACATAACACTGGTAAATGTATGTGCAGAATTCAGCAGAGGGAAAAAGGAGCTTGAAGTTCCATGGAACTGTCAGAATTGGGCTGATCCAGTTTTCAGGAGAGAGCTAATATTTGAATCAAATATTACTATTTTCTATAGAGTTCAAAGTTTCTCCCTAGAAAAATTTATTTAGAGAATAAAAAATTATATATTTTGAAAAAAAGGAAAAATATCAGTGTATATTTCTATACCAGTCTTTCTGCAAAAAACAGTGTTAGTGTACACAAAAGCAAGACAACACTTATTTGAAATTTGCACTATGTGATGTTCTTAGACCTTAAGCAAACTCTGATCTTGGAAACAATAATTTGCGACAGTTTGGAACCATGTGTGGACCCTCTCTCTTGCTTTACTTGGTCAAAAATATCTTGCATACTTGTGCACTTGCATACATTGCAATCTACAGGATAACATTCCATGTTGACCTAGCCCAACATGGCACTTTATTGAGAGCAGATAGAATGGATACACAGCTCATGATTCTGCTTAGCTGCTGCTAAATAATATTACTTTTGATAGAAAAATATGAGATTTGGTAGGTATTTAGAAGAATGAATGTGAGAAGGAAAATAACTTAAAGGACAAATTGTCCATATCCAACCCCTTAGTATGTGAAATAGCTCTAACCTTTACAAGGACTTTTATGCAGATTAAACGTGAAACAAAACAAGAAAACAAGAACTTTTAGTGGTCTGGTTCCAGTAGCTCTTAGATATTAATCTTGTTATAGATGAACTATTCACCTATAGTATTATTTGAAAAAGATTATTGTTCTCATCTGTAGTAGTTGGTCAAGGACATTTACTGTTCTAAGTAATTTGTGAAGACATAGCACATATCACCTCATGAATGTCTTAAATTAAAAGCTCAATAACAAGACTATTTGCATCACAATCACGTCTGAAGGTTAAAAGTGACCATGTTTTCAAAAGAAGGTCTGTCATTATTGTCTCCCTCATCTCTCTTCCCTCTTGGAAAATTTCAAGGCATACTGTGAGATTTTCTTGACATAGAGAAATCATGAACTCTTATTGATTATACAATAATGATAATATAGATTTTTTATTATATTTATATAGAAGTAGGTTATATTCCAGTAAGCAGTTTTGAGACATAATGTAACCTATTTTGCCCAAGTATTTCAGATGAGGTTCATTAGAGCCCTTTTTATATTTAGTGTAAATCTGTGAGATGATATGAGGCTAAAGGACAAAGTTTCTTTATTTTAGTTATTAAAAAAACTGGAATGTTCCTAAAACTTACAATAAAACACTTAAGACAGAAAATTACAAGGTCTTTGAACGAAGGTTTTATGTTTTCAATGTCTTTGTAAAATACCTAATGCAATGAGCTTTTGATTCTGACTTACAGCTCTTTCAAAGGAACTACGACGCTGTTTAAATTTCCTTACTTTAACCTTTATCAGCTCTTGATCCAGTCCAATATTAGTTGCAACTCCACTGGAATCAATAGGGCTATGCAAGATTACAGCTGCTAAGGATCTATGATAATCAAGCTGTAGGAGTTTGGTGAGACAATTTCAGATCTCTGTCAAAAGAGAGTTCATTTCTCTCTGTGGATAAAGTGCACAGGAAATGTAGGCTCATCTCAAGCCACCTGTGGAAGCCATCTCTCAAGCAAAACTACAGTTCTCTTATCTCAAAGGACTGCTGAGAAATAAGGAAGCCTCACAAATGGTAGAGATGCATCTCAGATCAACAACAACAGCAACAAAAACTAGTTTTTTTAGCTAATCAAATGCTATTTTAAAAGTACCACATTGACTTTTTTTTTAGGCAAAGCCCATTTCAATTAAGGAAGTTGAAATTGGTATCTAACTGGTTATTATTTGATTGGTCTCATGCAAATTAACCGCAAGCAACTGCACAATCAGCAAAGGTTGGTTTTAACAGTAGGCAGAAATGCTTAGAGGATTGCTAAAAATAGCAAGATCAACAGTGGATAAAGCTTAACTAAATTTTTAGTGGGTTATAAACAGAAAAAAATATATAATTAGTATAAATAAACACCAGATTATGATCATTCCTTTATCTTTTTTTTTTTTTTTTAATTTAAACTCTGTTAATTGCTTCTTATCCTAGCCTATTTGCTATTTGCTCAATATCGGAGAATGGAGCAGAACATTAAAACCTCCTGAGAAATCAATAAAGCTGAAGCCTCTTGTGTAAATTCATTGGAAAGCCAACAAAATCATTTGTAAATTTTAAAGGTTCAGTGAAGGGAAAAGAGACGCTTCAGCTGAAATTCAGACTGATGTATTAAAAGTAGTTCTGTTTATATTTTGTCATGTCTGTTCTTGAGTTTTTTTTTTTTTTCCACAAATTGCAATAAAAACAGATCAAACTGAATGGGTCAGTAACTCCTCATCTGTCAGAAACCACTGTGGTTTTTTTTTTTCAGATAATAGCTATTAAAATGTGCTTTTGCTCCTCTGTTAATTCTCCAGACATCCGTTACAGTTTTCAGAATTTCATAATTGAATCCACAATTATGTCTAATGCTAGTTTAAGAGCCTCACAAAGCCGTGTTTCTTTTTCATTCTGTAAGATCTGTGAATAATGTATAAACACTAATTGGAGACTTTAAATGAGAGTTCTGTCCTTGTGGCTGCAAAGGTCTTGACGTCCCCTGGTTGAGAAGCATGAACCTGTTTTGCTCAAAGAATTATTACACCAGGCTGTCATGGTTAATGAACGGTAAACCTCAGAAGTTCGAAGTGTGAGTTCAGATAATCGTCTGTAACCTGATGTGCTCACATAAACTAGCTGAAGTTATCTGACTATATCCACAATGTTCCTTTTTCTGACATTCACTGATAATTCACTCCCTGGCTCACTCAGATTTCATAGCTCCCATGGTGGCATGGAAAGAGCTTTGACACTCAACATGGGACTGCTGAATATACGACTTATTCCTTGCTCACCTGCTTTCTTAAAAAAGCAATGAAATATGAATTTTGTGTCATGGTTCTCTGCTTTCAGGAAATTAAAAAAAAATGATTTGCAGAATGGAGAACTTTTGAAGAAAAAGTGAGTTAGCAAAGATTTCCAGTGGCAGGCTGACAATTAAAAGACTTATGCTAGAATTGAAAGTTAAACTGAAGGGCCTATTTAAATAGAAGGATACAGTTAGTTGAATGAATCTACAATTAGGAAGATTTGATAATTCAGGTGAGTGAGGCAAAATCTGTGTATATGTAGAGGCAGTATTATGTGGAAGTTCAAATTTAGGATGAGGATGTAAGGCATACTGGCCTGTGGCCAGTATGTCCCCCAGGGGGCAGTACTGCTCTTCAATTTGTTCATCAATGACCTGGACGAGGGCACGGAGTGCACCCTGAGCAAGTTTGCAGATGACACCAAGCTGGGTGGAGGGGCCGACACTCCGGAGGGCTGTGCTGCCATCCAGAGGGACCTGGACAGGCTGGAGAGTTGGGCAGAGAGGAACCTCATGAGGTTCAA
>VZSG01000586.1:203885-244606 GCA_013398315.1 Nothoprocta pentlandii | reverse complement strand
ATCTCTAGAGGTCCCTTCCAACCTTAAATATTCTGTGATTCTGTGATACTATGTCAGTAAAAGATTTTAATAGGACAGTAGAATCAATAAAGACTGAACAGTCTAGAGAAGTAGATGAATTTACAGTTGTTAAAAAAGCAATGTTAGTAATATAGCAGATGAGAATAAGTTGAAAGATCACTTAATCATTTTTTCAGTAGCTGATTCAGTATGTTTTCAAGTACCAGGAATGAGACCTTTCTGTCAGTCACCACAAATCAGACAGTGCAGTACTACTTCTGATAATATTTCATTCTTTTACTTTCTTAAAAGCTTTTCTTAAAATTGATATATGAGGATAAAAGTAATACCTTAGAAAAAAACAACTTTAAAAAAAATATTTTTCTTCATTTTGACAGTGGAATGAATTTCATTTCATATTTTAACTTTTGTCTTTTTCGCTTTGATGTGAAGACAAAAAGTAAGTTGTTCCCAGAGACCAAATGACATTGTGTTATTTTACATACAACAAGGCAGCAAAACTAGACGTGACAAGAACATTTAGTTGCAAATAAATATTTTGTTTTGATAAGAAAAGTTCTTGATTGGATTAAGCTTGGCCTATTTTGCATTTAAGTCACTACGATCTGCTATCAAAACATCTCAAAATATGAGCTGATGTCTGGAGACAGAACAGTGGAAACAAAAGTCCAGGTGCACTCTTCGATCAGCATTAATTTTTCAAAGCTTTTAATTCCCTCCTTTATTTGCTTTTCCTAGGCTTTCTTCCTTGCTTTCTTACTTGCTTCTTGTCTGTCTTCATAAGTCATAATGAAAATGACTTATTTATTTTCATCTAATCATCATGATTGCCACTATTAGTGTTGTCTTTAAAAACATCATACCTTTATCCTTCTCCTTTTGCTTTCATCTTTTTGGAAGTATTTATCTTCCACGTAGGAAGGAAAGCAATATCTCAAGTCAGGTCTACTATTTCACTTCTCTTCAACTAGCACAGCTATTTTGGACAAAAACTGCTAAATAAATTTGCCATGACTCCTCAAAAGGACTTTATAATAAATACTTAATTATGACAGTAAGCAGAAGCATAATTGAATCTTTCCTTTTATTTCCAAATCCAGACAACAGTCAAGATTACCTAGAAATATGCTTAGTATGGATTCTAAGTTCATCTTGTTAAAAGACTAGATCGCATAAATAAGGAACAATTTCCTTGCATTTATAATGGGTATGCACACACAAGTGGTGATCAAAGAAAACCAATATAAATAAAGGTCTTTGATGATTGTAGTGATTTGTCATTGAAGTAGTATGTGTGTCAGTGCTATAGCTCTGATTGAAGGATCATATTTTAAACCTATTTATCTATTAATCAGCCTGATTCTTCATAAACGCGTGACAGACTTGAATAACAACCTCCCTTCCCATTTACTATTAATTTGAATACTATTTCTCTAGAAAGATCTTTTTATATATCTGAGCCAGTAATGACAGAAAAGATTTTTCATCTAACGTTAGCTGCAATCCAAAATCTCTGGAAAAATAACTCTTATTTCTAACTTGAAGTCTCCATGAGGTCAGGAAGTTTAATTATGTATTTGGAAAGAGAATAAATTCCTTTCACTCTAAGTTCAGTATGTCAGGAATTAATTTTACAGTTTTTCGACCTGGCATTCAGCCAAAAAAGTTCACTTGTAGATGAAAAGACATTGTTTTTTGAACCTTATTTGGCTCTAGCTTCCAAAATGTCACGTATGTGAAACAAACTAAATAATGCAAGATCTGTTAGTGATGGCCTGTATGTATTCCTGTGCATGATAAAAATCTAAGAAAAAAAAATAAAAAAATAAGCTACCCAAGGTTAAGCCACAATTTGAGAGATGTTTACAAAATGCAGACAAAATTAACAGAAATTTTCTAGTATTTTCTCAGTATGAAAGCAGGAGCTGAGTGCCTTAGAGCAAGCTTGTGACCTTTGATCATGTCCAAAAACCTAGGACAGCAATTCTCCTCAACTTACAAGGAATCTTGACACTCTTCATTGTTGGCCTCAGCTTGTGCTATGTGGTCATGCTGCTGCTGCTAAAGGAGTAAGGTACTTGGATGGAAGCAGAGAGTCTTAAATGTTTTGTTTTGTATCTTATGTGAGCAGTCTAATACATTAAAAAAAAAGAGTCAAATGTTGTTAGCAAAAATGAAAACTTTTCCAAATAGTCAATTCCTTGGGAGATTCCTGTGTGATGACTGGATGCAGCAATTGTGAAAATAAGATCTGGTTCAATGATACCTAACCCTGTGATTTGGCACTCATGAAAGATGAGCATTTATTTTTACATTTGACCTCCAGAATTTTGCTTTAATTTTAGAATTGGTCTGTATGAAAATTGAAGTAATTTCTCTGTTAATAATTCAAGTTTTAGCAATATTTTAATAAAAATATATATATTTATTTTAAATATATGTGTGTGTATGTGTGTATATATGTATGTACATATATATAAGGGATTTTAAAGGACTTTAATATTAAAAATATCTGCTATTTTCAATATATTCTCCAAGTATCTTTCAGATAAATCAAAATTTGAACTCAAAATATAACTTCCTATTTTGATTTTTTTTTTACTTTACAATTTTCTCTAAGTATAAATCATTAATAGATTTAATAGGAGCAGTAAAAAACTCAGAATAGTAGAGTATTTGCTTTTATTCCTCCGAAAAGACTGAAGGGAGATTTTATCAAAATGTACAAGTACCTGAGGGGTGAATGTAGGAAGGAGGAGGCCACACTATTCTTGGTGGTGGCCAGTGATAGGACAAGGGATAGTGGGTGCAAGGTGAGACACAGGAGTGTCTCCATCTGCATGTGGAGAAGAACTTCTTCACTCTGAGGGTGACAGAGCCCTGGAGACTGCCCTGGAGACTGCCTCCCTGGCAGCCCAGGGAGGTTGTGGAATCTCCTTCTCTGGAGGTCTTCCCAACCTGTCTGGATGCCACACCATGCCATGTGTTCTAGGTGTCCCTGCTGGAGCAGGGAGTTTGGACTAGATGAGGTCCCTTCCAACGTCAAGCATTCTTTAATTTTGTAATCCTGTAAAAATTATTTTAACTCAACAGTCTCTGGGTTTCACTAAATCTGTTTCTCCTAGATCTCCTAAGAACTTCTTTTTTTGTCTATAATTTTTTGATATATCCTAATCCTTATTCCTCTCTGGAGATGGTCTGACCTTTTTGCACTAAAAGAAATGGGGCTGCCAGCTGTATAGCAAATCTTGACCCTTTCTCAGTACATTAGAGGTATCTAGACATTATCCTCTCCTGAGAGCAATAAAACAAGAAGGTTAACACCTGAAAAAAAATAGCTGTATGTGAAAAAAAAATCAGCACAGGATACCTTAGTACAAGATTTGGTTAGACATATTTATAAAATAAAACAAAACAAAAAATTATTCTTTTGCACAAACTCTTTGGGTCCTGAATTTGTGAAAATATTCATTTAAGTCCCCCTACTTTCCCTCACTCTCTCAATTTACATTTAAAGAGGTTTGTAGGTGCTCTGGAATGGGACATTTGTTTTTGAGAGGGTCCCACTCAAGTAGAACAATACAAGAAAAATAATTATCAGGCAGTGTTCTTAAGATGGATAGCTAATGAATTTGGACAGTCTCTTCCATAATGTTAGAAAATCCATCTTTCCCAACATGTATAACTGCATACTTGAATGAGGAATACATACTGTGTACTGTGTTCACTGCTAATAAGAGAGTATTGTTAGCTTTATTAAACAGAACTTTTGAAACTCTGCAATCATCCTGCAAAAGGATTTTCAGCTGGAGGAACTCACTTCTTCCCTTACTTTTTTTTTTTCTCAGTATTGTTTTATATCTTTTTTTTTTCTCAGTATTGTTTTATATCTTTTTTTTTTCTTTTTTTTTTTTCTTTAGAGCACTTCTTGGCATTGATTTATTTAGGAAAAAGTGAGTTAGAGATTCTAATCTACAGTATACATTATTATTTTTTTTAATCATCCTGCAAGCAAAAGGATTCTTTTGCTGTCTGTTATCTTTAATGAGAAAAACAACAGCAAATTGTCTGCTGCATCTCCTTTATCTAAGTGGCAGCAAATAATTCTGTTGTCTTTTCTTCTGTTGTCTTTTCTTTTAAGCTAAAAGAAGGGGAAGAGATGGAATACATTAGGGATTTTATTGTTGTTGTTTAGTAGGAGACAATATATGATAGCATAGACAGGTGGCTGGTTTGTAAGGTCAGTTTACAATGCCCTCTTTTTATAGGATGTCTAACTCTAGAGACTCGTTACAAAACAGATTTTTGTCAAGTCTTGACACAGGTGCTTTGTTGTGAAGATCCAGGTGGCTTAACTTTTAAAGCATCCATGATAACAAATATAACAAAAGCATTCACCAAAGTAAGCTCTTCCCCAGATATCATTAATTTTTGATCATCTCATCTGACATTTGTTTCTGTGATCCATCAATTCTTCCAGTGTCTGATTTAGTCCTAAAAGACTACCAGTCTCATTTGTTTTCTCTTGCTATTTTATTTCTTTAAATGAAACTGTAATCCTAAACTGTTTATAAATTAAAGATAGAAAGAAAGTATAATGTTCTCAAGTTTTTAAGGAGTGGATGTATAAATTTGGCTGTAAACTTGATTTGGTAATTTATTCTGCTGCTTTCAGAAATAACTTCTATGCAACAAATCTGCAGGATTGGGATTTAAATTAGCATTGACCTGATGTAAAACTAAAGCATGAATTGCCTATGAATTTTGATGCACAAAGGCATCTCTTGTTCTTAACAAAAATCAAAAATATATTATTATATTAGTAATAAAATAACTCTGCAGGTCATGGAATGAAACTGGCCTGAATGGGTATGTAAGAAATTCAAAGTTTCTATAGTTATTAACAGTAAATCAAGTTATGATGATGTAGAGAACTGGAGATCAAGGCAATGCATGACTGAGAAGCATTTTCTTCTGAACAGAGGAATGAAGAGATTTAGGTTATATTGGTACAGTTACAAATTTGAATTGTTATGCTTATAAACTAGAGAACTGTCACAGAAACACATGTTAAAAAGTACATATACAGTCTATTGCATTTAGACACCACACTACCATTTTTAAGGAAAGAAAGATCAAAATCTTCATATTTTTTTATTTCAGAGTTGTCTTTTTAATTTTGTTTTGTTTGATCTTTGTTGTGTTTGGTGTTCAGAGAGAATCATACTAATACTTTTGCTTTCTGCTTTCCTCTGTGTCTATTTTGACCTCCTTCTCACTGGTTGTCTCCCAGTGTCTACCATTTCATGGAACTGAGAATCCTTGAGTGTCACAACAGACAAGGAGTCAGCTGAAGACCGACTATGTTGGATAGTGTCATCACTTATACTGGCAATATAAGGTTATTATTCTGTTGAACAGCTCCTCTGCAAGGTCTGATTAAAACGTATTAATGAAAACATATTTTCATATATATATATATATATATATATATACATATTCATATATAATATACCTGAAAATAGGTATGTGCAATAATTGTCAAGAATTTTTTAGCAAATCTTTTGAAAGCAAGTCTGATACACATTCTTTCCTTTATATGACCAAGTCGAATCAGAATTTAGCTTTCTATGAAAGTGCCTGAACATAAAAGCAATTCCTGTTTATTGGAATTGTCTGAAACTTCCTAATTTTGAAATTTAAAACTAGGAACACATTTTCAAATAAAGTAATTTTGTCAACAAATGCATTAAGCATTTCAAGTGCATCAAACTTCCCAATTCATGCTTTTTTGGTATGGAACTCAACTAAAGGATCTTTGTCTTTCCCTGGAAAGCTCAAGGTTAAGCATATGCATAAACACATTGCTGAAAGAAAACCTTATTTTGTACAGAAAAGTTTGAAAATCTCATTGAATTCTAATCATCTCTTGTAGATTGCAAAAGATCTTCCTGAATATATAATAGTGTACTGTCCTTTAGTACAAATCAAAACCAGGAAAGGGAATTAATTTTCTTTTGTATGCAAGGGGAATTAGGCATTTAGCTTTTATTGCTGTTAATAAACATTTGCCTGCTCCTTCCTGCACACAGTCACTTGACTATTTCCCTAAATCTTCTCTGTTTCCTAAATGTAAGATACAATTTCTTCTCTGTATTAACATATTCTCTAGACTTTTCAACTCTTTGCTAACCGGATATTAATTTTACATACTAAAAAGAAAAGAAAGTCAAGGGAGATTTAGCAAATGATAAAGTTAACACATTCAATTAAGAAAGAAAAAAGTACTGGTTTTGTTTAAAAGCATCGTTATGAAAATCTATCACATAAATATGCTGAAAAAATCACATATGATACAATGATTTTTTTTTAAATTTATTACAGTTAGTATAGGATTTACACATCACTGGTTTCTTGACATCATAAACAATATTATAATACTAATGGTACTGATTTTATAATGGTATCACTTATAAAAAGGGAAATATTGCTTTTTTTTTTTTTTTTGACCTTTATGCATTTCCAGTGAGAATTAACTTGTTTTTGAAATTAAGCACACCCAGGCAATTATTTTATTAAAGGCTCTTTATAAAGGGTCTTTATAAAGGCTCTTAAATAGCCTTGATAATCTTATTCTAGTGTCGGTCATTTACTTGATTCAGCATTGCCATAACCCAGTTAAAGTCTTTCTAATTTAAATGTGTTGAGATTTCATCTATGTAAATGCCATCTATATTATGGCCAGCAATTTAATCTAAAGCCTATTTGTTTATCTTTTTTTTTATGCATAATGTACCTTATTACATGGATTGATATGGTGAGAGAACAGTAAAGATACTTTTTAAAATACTGAAATAATCTGTATTTATATCACTTGCATTACTAGATTTTTTAAAATTCAAACTAGGAACTGCAAGAAAAAGTCTCTGGAGTTCTTCATGACTATAAAATACATCAGGGCAGGGATCTTCTTTTTAGAATCATTGTATCAAAGAATCTGCATAGTAATTAGATCATACTGCTGAATTTCAATTTTAATTATTCTATTGAGACAAAGGCCTAGACTATCTATTATCTTTTCAGCTACTGCTTCATAGAAGCTCTCCCCTGCATGTTAAAAATTAGAATTTCAAAGATGACTATAAAACCATAATGATATAATTTTAACTACCAGTAAAATACATAAATTTTAATAAATAGAACCATCAGATTTTATTTCTGTTCTTTCCTTATACAAAATTAAATATTTGACCGTAGTTACTAGATTCTATATGGAATCTATTTTTCCACTAATCCTACTGGATGGCATCTTATCTTATTGTGGCCAAGAATATGGACATCTTATTTGGGAAAACCATGACAACCAACTTTTTGAAAATCTTGGATCTTGCCTTTCATGGGAAAAATGTGATTGTTTTGGCCTTTTTGACAGGTGTAGGAGTAAAAAGACTGGTTTCCTATGACAGATTAAAAGATTTTTTTACTAATGCTATTATTCTTACCATAGATTTGTAGCACAAATTGTAAAATAAAAAAATAAAATATTTATTTTAAACATTTTTGTTTTAAAATCTTAATTATGAAGAATGTCCTATAGTCTTAATGCCACTAGCTAATTATTTGTTATCTTCTTGTTTATTTTTTTAATTAAAAAGACCTGTCACACTTTAAAAGTGTAACAGATGACAATTCCTGAATTGTAATAAAATTCCTGAGTTTTGTTACACTGAAGTTGAGGATCACCTAGATTAACAGATTAACAGATAACATATATAAAAATGCATCTGTCAAGCCTTCTCTCTAGGAAAAAAAAAAAAAAGAAAGAAATCATTACTTTTAGATGTATGATAAACTGCTTTATATAGATAAACTGCTGCAGTTTAATTTATATCTGAAGAGAGAACGGCACAAGAAACCCGAGGCTGAATAGACAAGGACAAGGTCAGGGAAAGATTGCTGCTGCTTTTTTGTTTTTTCTCTCTCTTGAGCTTCTTTTGGGAAGGTGCATCATCGATTGAAAGGGGAGAAAAACATGCTATTTTGGATCATCAGAATTATTTGCATCTTTTGGATGAAAATCTTTTTAGATCTTTTTCTAAGCAAAAATGCTTGGTTGCATAACTACTGCAAAACTATTAAGCAGGTCTGACTAAAGGACAGATTATCCTGGCTGAAGACTTACTTTCTATAGAATGAAGAACTTTATCACTTTGCTGGTTTGTAAGATGCTCTAATATTGTACCAAACCTTGACATGGTTGTACCTCTATGATTTCCCCAGTCCTTGTCAAAGCTGAATCAGTACTGACTAAAACAACAAATTCTACCAGGATCAAAGTGACTGCTTTACCTCAAAACGGTATTCCAGCCTGTCACTGTGTGACAGAAAAAATCTTGACAATGCACTTTTTTTGTCATTATTTCAAGTATATTGATAGAAGCTGAACTACAGTACATTGACACATTTTCTATTTATTTTTCTGGAAATATCCACTTCAGGATCAAATCACAGTAACATTTTTAAGTCAATATTTATTAAAAATAAATTAAGGAATGAAATGTTTCTGAATGACTGGGTTAAGTGACTTTAAATAATGTAAAAAGGGAGGATTCATTTACTGTCTTACAGAGAGACTTCACATTTGTTGACTTCAGAAAGCTGGTGAGCATTCATGTTAATTAATAAATACATATTAATACATACTAATGTTCTAAATACTCAGCACTAACATGTATATAATCACTTCTTGTGCTCTAAGGGTAAGGAGAGACACTATTAAAGAGTATAGAGATAGTTGCGGTATAATGCATTGCATTATCCTTGCTAAGGATGTTCAGTAAGTAGTCCCATCTAACGCTTTCAGCTAGTAAGTAATAATATGTTACTTGCCAGCAATTATTTGTCTGTGCTTTTAACAAAAGTGTTTGTGTCCATTCAGAAATAGTCTTCTCTGGATCAGAACTACCCAGACAAGGTAATGGCTCAGCATATGCTATCAATTCTGGCACAGGCAGGAGATGCTGATAATGCAGTCCAAGAAGGGCTTTTGTTATTGTTCTTTTTTTATTTTTTATTTTTTTTTTTTTTTTATTTTTCCCTACTTCATCTTTAAAACAACTTTAAAGTTTAAAAGTCCAGAGAAAATTATTCAGCAGTTGTACTTCATGCGGGGGGGAGAGCAGTAAGGGAGATGGAAGACACACAGATAGGCCTCAGCGTGAAAAAGTGGCACAACTGAGGAGGGAGCAGGTGGATTCTTCAGGACTGGCAAGCTTAAAGGGCAGCTTAATAAGAGCTAAATTGAATAATTTCACTAGAGGATCTAGTGTGGGAATATGGAAAGAAGAAATATGTAACAAGGTCAATTAACTGTGCTGCTTGGTTGCCATATCTGATTAATTTGGATGAGAGAAATGCGCATTTTAAAACCTCCTTCATAGAAAAAGTAAGATTGAGTGAAATCAACAGGTTATGTTAAGCGAACACAAAATTAGCCATCTTTTTGATGTAAAGTCTTCCCCCTAGAGCTGAGCTAATACAATTCTAAAGAATTGTCTGGACAATCTGCAAATAAATGAATCTCTAAACCCTTTCCAAATCTATTAAAAAGTACTTCTAGTCAGACAAACCTCTCTCTGCTTTAGTCAGACTGCAAAAATATATGTACAGTTTACAGGCTTCCTTGATAGCACTGAAAGCAGTTACAGACCTTTCATGCTTTGCTGAAGGAAATATAATGTTATTTGATCTTTCTTGGGCTGACTGCTTCTGTGGTCTACAAATATCCCTTTTAGACCTTAGAATTTTAAACAGAGTTGGCATCCTATCTGTGTTAATGTTTGCCTCCATTATTTTTTAATAATGCTGTTGGCAAAATCATTCAGGAAAGCCAGATCTGTTGTCTGGCTCTCCCACAAAAGATAACATAAATCTACTAAATATACATGGAATTATTCCAGTTAGCCATCGATAGCAATCCTGGATAATTTTGCATATTGAAAATACACTAATTTCAAGAGTGGACTACAAAAAATCAGTGCTAATAAGCCTCCTGGTGACCATAGCTCTTCTTATAAGTAAATACATGAAACTAAGTTAAATATAAACTTTCATACTCAATGTAAAAATGTTGTTTAATACCTTATATTTAGGGTAGGTAATATTTTTCTTAAAGCCAATCCGTGCTGGATTTGTGCATCACCCCCATTCTCCGTTCTTCTCCCTACACATCTCCGTAAAGCACCATGTGCAGCTGCCATAGCAACTGCTATTGTTTGGGACTGTATCTCTATGCATTCAAAAGGCACCTCGATTTTGCCTTTTGGAATAGCCAGTAGAAAAAGCACGTTTTATATTTTAAATTCCACTGACGTGGAAGAATGAAAGCAAGCTTCTGGGAATGTAGGCAAAGGAACCGGTGCCAGGCAGCAGGGGCTTGTGCCTTCTGCCTGCTTCCATATCTAACAATAACACACCGGAGCCAAAATCAAAGAGAGTAGCAGCTCTTGTGCAGCAGCAGATTTATCAGTGTTAGCTGAGGAGTAACTAGCACTGTTTTTTTTTTTTTTTTCCAAGTTGAAATTGATAATGGAAAGGAGCTTCAGGGTCTCAGGTAATAGCTGGATTACAAGTCAAAAAATCCCCATGCTTTCTGTTTATCCCCTGCTTCACTCAGGCGTTTTCTATTCTAGTGCCAGTCTGCATTATTAAAGAGATCTTGAAAGTAAGCTGGATGTATTCAGTGGCTTTATTGAATTTAATAGCAATTTGAAGACAGCTGCAAGTGGAGGTGAAGAGCAAAGGGCAGGGAAACTTCTGATTTCTAGATGTTGATAAGAATTTTCACTGGATCTAGGGAAAGGGAATTTGTATATGTTCTCTAACCTATGTATTTCCTGATTCTGCAGCCATGGCATGCACACATATTTCTGTCTTGCAAGTAATGTATATCAGAAATTCTGATAGAGGGGAGGTTCGCTAGTTTTATTGCTTTATTGATACTTACTGTAAGCACAAACAAGATTTTTTTTTTTTTTTTTTTTTTTTAATATAAAAGAGAGATGCTCCTAAGAGAGGTTAGTATGCCAGATTAAGTTACCCCATTGTTTTCTGCATGTTTGGCTGGTATCATAAGGATTATGTTGAGATATATGAGATCCAGAACCTTTAGATCTATTAATAGACAATATGAAGAGAACTCATCATAGATTTCAAAGCCATTTTTTCTTCTATTCTGTTTGTACACTGAGGTGTACAAATAATTGTGAATCTTTTTTTGTCCTCATTCAAAGTTTTGTGCCAAACATGGTTAGCCAATTTTCTCAGAAATGTGTCCTGTGTATCACTACCCTTGTTCACTAAAACTTTGGGGTCTTTATAGCCTTTATTTCATTTAAGTCTATTGACCCTGCAGCATGAAATTCGATTTAGACTGTTATATTTAAGGCTCTGGTGTGCACAAAAATTTGATCCAATTTAATAGAATTAAATTCTAAATCAGAATGAATTAGATACATCAATATTAGCCACCCTTAAACCAATTTAAGAGCATCCACACAAGGCATTTCATGAGTTTAAATCAATTTAAGAATTGATTTAGCTAAATTGTTAGATTTTTTTTTCTATAAGCAGAAGACAAGTTACGTGAGTAGGTATGTTGGGAAATGTTCAGCATCTACCTACAGTACTAGGTAATCCAAATGTTATTGTTGAAGGCAGATGCCCTCTAAAATCCACTCAGTGGTAGGGCTTTGATGACAGGAGAAAAGTGAGAGATGCATAGGAAACTGGGCAGCCTTAAAATAACTAGGTATACACACAAACATACACTATCAAGGCAAAGACAAGTAGCTAGATACATAGATCACAATTTACTGGGTCCAGCAAACCAATCATATTCAATAAAATATGTAATTGATTGTGGGTAAGGAAAGAATTTACTACATGCTTACCAGCACATAGATCTATTTTCTTGTATCTTCATTCTTGTATTGTGAAATTAAAGATCCTCACATCTGTGTTACTATTGCCCCTCAGACCGCTGTTTGTAACAAAGACATCTTTTCAGTCCTTACATCTTTACCGAGAATACTAGATACAGTGTCAATTTTGACAATGTTACTCAGTCTATAGACAGCTTCCTCCATCAGTGACAAGCAAAGTGATAGCCTGTCATCAGACTAAACTAGACCAGAACCCGTATCTGGGTTTCAGTTCAATAATTCCTTACAGAGATAGAATCTCATTGGCATCAGTCACTATCTGTCTGCACCTAGTAATCTCCAGCATGGAAAGTCATGCAAAACTGAAACACACATATGCACACATATGCACAAGTATTTTCTACAAGGACAAAACTGTGAAAACATTTGTGTTTCCATTCAGAGGGACCTGGACAGGCCAGAGAGTTGGGCAGAGAGGAACCTCATGAGGTTCAATAAGGACAAGTGCAGGGTCCTGCACCTGGGGAGGAATAACCCCAGGCACTAGTACAGATTATGGGTTGACCTGCTGGAAAGCAGCTCCACGGAGAGGGACCTGGGAGTCCTGGTTGACACCAAGTTAACCATGAGTCAGCAGTGTGTCCTCGTGGCCAAGAAGGCCAATGGGATCCTGGCCTGCATCAGGAGGAGTGTTGCCAGCAGGTCAAGGGAGGTGATTCTGCCCCTCTACTCAGCTCTGGTGAGGCCGCACCTGGAGTACTGTGTGCAGTTCTGGGTTCCCCAGTATAAGAGGGATGTGGAGCTTCTCGAGAGGGTCCAGAGAAGAGCAACCAGGATAATTAAGGGAATGGAACATCTCCCGTACGAAGAGAGACTGAGTGAATTGGGCCTGTTCAGATGGGAGAAGTGAAGGCTGAGAGGGGATCTGATTAACATGTATAAGTTCATGAAGGGGGAATGTAGGGAGGAAGGGGCCAAACTCTTCTCAGTGGATGCCAGTGACAGGACAAGGGGAAATGGGTATGAGTTGAAACATAGGCAGTTCCATCTCCATGTGAGGAAGAATTTCTTTCCTGTGAGCGTGACAGAGTCCTGGAACAGGCTATCCAGGGAGGTTGTGGAGTCTCCTTCTCTGGAGGTCTTCAAAAGCCTCCTGGATGCCACCCTGTGCCACATGCTCTAGGTGTCCCTGTTTGAGCAGGGGGGTTGGACTAGATGGTCTCTAGAGGGTCCCTTCCAACCTTAACCTTTCTGTGATTCTGTGATTCTACAAATGACAGAACTTCTGGAGTTTTGATGGTGTTAGCAAAACACAGTGATAATTTAAATTGATCCATTGTTTTTCTCTGTTTTTCTCTGCCATCTCATGAGAGATGACAATTCATGTGACTTGTCTTCATACCTGCCAGTTAGAGAAAAAAAAAAAAGAGGAGAATATTTTATTTAAATGAAATATTTGATAAGTGTGGATGGGGAGAGTGTGAGTTGATGACCATGTGCTATCTCTGTTGCATTAGCAAAGATAACTTAAATGAAAGATCACTGAATAAAGATGAATAGGTTCTGAAACATAAAAACACGCACAAATGGTATATAAAGTCTGTTTGTTGCAAATGTTTAGATTGGGAACAAAATTCCCAAAATGCATAATGGATGCTTGTTTTCTCTGATGACAATAAATCTAATTCATTGTGTATTTAATGCTCTTCGTTACTCTTATATTGGTATGTCTTACAATATGATAGTTATGCAACTATCTGACACTTTATTCGGTATAATTAAATTCAACTTTCAAGAACAAAATATAATCAAATCTTTGTCTCGTTGTGTTTTTACTAAAGCTAAATTTTGTCAAAACAGCAACTCTGTATAATATAAAAATTTTACTTTTTTATTATTTTTTTCAACTTATTCACTAACTGATAATATCAGAGTACCTAAACTAACAATCATGTAGAGAAATGAAGTTCTGGAGGAGTACTATGAAAAAGGATGTAAACATAGGCCGGAGAATGCTGTCAGGTTTTATAATTTTTTTTATAATAATTTCAAGATTGGATGATAACCCAGATATTGAGGAAATAAGAAGTGCGATGAAAACGATCAAGATGAAAAGCATTGGTATGAAAGGCTTTGGTATAAAAAGAAGGAAGTTATTTGCTTTAAAATACAGATAAACAAAAGAGGAAATAAAAGAAGAGAAATCACTGAATGAAGAGAAAAAGTACTTTGGAAACTCCTGTTCTTCTATCTCATTAGTCAGGAGCATAATTTAATTAAAAGGTGTGAAATGTAAATCTAATGAAAGGACTGTTTGAATTAAAACACAGTACTCATTACAGTGAAAAACAGTTGAATTCAAAAGCTTATCAGAGGCAATAGACAGTTCTCCCATATTGCCTAGCTCAAATGCACACAGCTGTAGGTAAAGCAAAGGAACACACTAGAGAAGCCTTTGGTTCATCATTATTTGTGCTGAGAGGAGCTATTACAGGGCCTCAGTGCTGTGTGACTTTTGTTACCTTATACTGATAAATTTCACTTAATTTCTGTATTTCAGTCTTCAGTATTATCCAAACATTCCAGTATTAACCCCCGAGGCATTCCAGCCCAATTCTCTTGATTAACAAATTGCTTTGACTTACAGGAATGTACTATTTGAAATCTTATTTTAAACTGAAAAAGTCATTATGAGATTACTTTTGTATATCTCACATTATTTCCCTTTCCTCCACACCAAGTTTATTCACCTAGTAAAAGATTTTTGTAGTATTGATGATATTTATTCAGATCATGTGGAAATAGCATTCAGTGTTCTTAAGTCACTCATATTCTGTAAAGAAATCCGTTGGATACTGCAGTCCAAAGATATCTATGTCTCACCACAATTAAATTAACATAAAAAGACCTAGCAAAATGGGTTATCAACATATCTCTTATGAATAAATGATCTATCATAATTAGACTGAACATTTCTGAAAGCAATCTTAGAACTCCATGCTTAGTGTTTAGAAATATCTTCTGTGATACCAAGATATGATACAGTGCGTTACAAATACCTTCAGAATTGGAACAGGCAGTAATTTGATGTTTCCAACCTGCTTGATCCATATTTTGTTGCTCCCTTTCACAGGGAGATCCAGTCAACCTGCTCCCACCTTCCTGATGACAGAATCTAGCTGTGTTTGAGCTTTGATTTATTGCCCTCCTCCAGCTGCAGTGAGAAAGCGCAGAGCTGACTAATGCGAATCCCTGGGGCCTACTCACAGCACTTCTATAGTGTATAATCTCTTCCTCTAATCCTTGAGACTCCTTTGCTGCCTTGCACATCCCTTTCTCCACCAAGCCCTTTCCTAGATAAAGAATCCATCTCTAGGCAGTTTTTCTCAATAAGCCCAGCTTGGATACCTTTATAATTTGGCATTTCTGATACCTTTGCTCAGCTATCCTTAGCCAGTTGTTACTGGCTAGTTGCATAGGTATTTTTGAATTTGCAAGACCATAATCCTCAACTGGGTACCCCAGTGCTCCCCTCCAGTTACCTGTGCTCAGTGGCTACCTGTGTGGCACAGCTTGGTGCTCACTGTAATTCTTGCACTGCAATCTGTCATGACCAGCAATTTCCCATCGGATTCTGAACAGTTATCGCATCCTGTTCAGCTGATGTAATGCCAGGCAGTAACCTAGTCATCTGACTGCAGTCCTAATAATGTTGGAGACAGCTTATTTCATAAACATACTGGAATGCTGTTTCTGTATCTTCTGTGAAGTTTGAGTGCTATCCATCAACAAGATTAAGTTTTGTGATATTGAGAAATTGCATAAATGATCCAGCATGATAACTTCTCTCAACCTAGGAATGAATGACATGTTTACATAGTAAATAGGATAGAGTTATTTTATCTTGTATTTTTTTTTTAAAGGAACTCCTGAACATCACACGAGAAAATTTCATATCACTGATGGCTCATTTGTGATATTTCATCCTCCAGATTATGGAGAAAAAAACAAGAGTCATCTGGCCTTTCGTATTCATGCTGGAATATTCATGGTTAGTTCCGAAGATTTCTGACTTGTGAAAATATAACATTCAAATTATAGTGCTTGGACAACTCAGTGAAATGTTCCAAGTTTTTCTTAGGAATTTTATAATTTGAAAAAAGTCCAGTCTAGGAAAAAACACTTCAGTATGCTCATTGTTATATTAAGTGTGCTTTTCATCCAAAGGACATTACAATGTTAGGGCTCCAAGGAAAACCATTAAATTTGTGCAATTTTGTTTACTACTATGTATTTTAATAGCAGAAAAAAAATACATGATTTTGTGGAAACAAAAATATGATATGCTGTCATGTGAAAACTGTGAAGGCATATATAAAAGTCACAAAATGTGGCAGGTCTGTTGCGTTGAATAAAAAATCAAAAGTGTATGACAGATGTCCCTGAGGTTCCTCTTGCAGAAAATCATGCCTTTGGCATAGATTATCTAAAAACTCACATTTCACCTGTTTGATATTGATCATGTATTTCACCACACATTGCAAATTCAAATGCTGAGAAAATGCTTCTTTTCTGGAGGGCGTTTTTTTCCAAAGACATTATCTGTTAAGAGTTCAGCCTTATAAATCAGTGAATTTTAACAATGAATCCAGAGTATCTGGAATGTATCTTTTTTAACATCTTGACAGTAAATTGACTTAAATTGTAATCAATCTGCTATCACCATTTGGTTTGTACTTATCTGTTCCAAAGAACTTCAAATGTACAAAAAATTCTGATGGGAGTTTGTTTGGGAAAGTCTTTTTAGCACATGAAATGAAAACAACAGTCTGCACATGCTGGCAGCCAAAGATGCAAATTGCACCACTTTGAAATCAACGATACTCTTGCAATTTATATAGGTTCACCTAAGAGACATTAATGGGTATGTGCCTTCCCCTGAGAATTTATCAAATAACAGCTTTGTACTTTGTTAACTGCATTTTAGGACATGCTAAATTGCATATTTTGTTAAGGAATTGGAATTGTTCCTCAGTGTTCTGCCGGTGTCTTCTTTCTGGTAAGTATTGGTTTATCATCAGTTACTTACGACATAAAGACTTCTATGCTATTCCTTTGTCATCTGAATTATTGGCTTTTAGTAGGTCAAATAATTATTAATTCCCTCATTGAGTTTTATAACTCATTAACAATGTCAATATTTTTCTATAAAACTTGATTTTTATTTTGCTTCATATTTTAACACATACACTTCTATGAATATCTCCTAGGTTGCCTTAAAATTAAGATTGTTTATATATGTATGTGCACCTAGAATACTGTCTAATCTGAAATGGAAACTCAAACCAAATCACACTTATATAAATACTTACATTACTTTTTTTTTTTTTTTTTTTTCCTCAGTTGTTGTTCTGGAAAGTTATTTCGAGTCATTAAATGAAGTTAATGCAGATTTACATGGGCACAATAAGATAGCACGGCTGCACAGCTCTATGCAACAGACAGTCTCCTTTTGTATGTCTGAACATTTTAAAACAAATCTGACTATCTTCAGAAGCTCATAAGCTAAGTTAATAAGATTTTAATGAAATTTGCACAAACAATAACAAATGTTACAGTTAGCTTCAGCCTTGCCAAATTCTATTGTTGTAAAAAGGTTGTATTAGGAATGATGATGCTGACGAGCACTGCAAACCTCCTCTGGAATATAAATTACTGTAGAAGAGATATCTATGAAAAGAATTCTTAAACCTTCTGAAAAAAAAAAAAGAAAAAAATATTGTGAATATCAATATCATAATACATATTTTTAAATATTACTCCATCTACAGGGAGAAATGAAAATATTTAAATATGAAAAATGATAAATGAAAAAAAAAAAAAGGTTCCAAGAGAGCTTTCACTTTGCATGCTAATTTACAAATAGTAATCATGAATTCCATTGGGTAAAGCTTGGAATGATTAAATCGTATAAAAGTGTTAAATGTAAGGAAAGTTTAGAGTTTGTATTAACTTTTTCTTTTAGAAAATGTTTCTAATTCCGTGAACTGAACTTTGCCTTTTTAAATGCGTCTTTATTTTGATTGTGATGAGGAGCAAAACCTTTGAACAAATACTCCAATTTTTTTAGACTAACAAAATCAAATCTGTCAAATATTGTATATCTATTTTGGACACTTGCTTTTCATAACAATAAAGGGAAATGATGAACTAAATAATTATTTTGAACTGAAAAGCAGAACCTACTTTTGAGGTTAAACTTCTATTTTCCTTACTAATCTTTGGTGACAAAAGCCTATACTCTCACTAGATAGAGCACCTGAATATAACATTTTGTGAAGTACCTGAAAACAGGGTACCCACTGAAGTATTATATTTTCCAAAGTTACTTATATATTTTTAAGTTGCTCTGATATTTCATGTGATGTGAATGTACTCTGACTAGAAGGTTAAAGATACAAGCTGGGTGGAAGCCTAGGGGTAGTGTTTCTGTGCACTAAATTCCTTTTCTAAGAGAGCAAGGATTTCAGTTTACATCAGATGGTTACCTGCATTTCAGGCATCTAATGACTTTTGTAAATTCAGTTTTAAAAATTAGAGTTATTCTGAGAAATTTCTCTTAAGTATCTGTTTTTTTCAACTTACGTAAGCTTAGTAGCAAATGGCAAATGTAGTTCAATTCGTCCCTTCTCTGCCAGCTTTAATCACAACAGAGGTCTTTTCTTTCAGTCACTAGTGTTACTTTTATAGATCACCTAGATTCCACCTAGATTATTCCAGACTTTACATAAGTCATCTACTGGACTTCACTGTGGCTTATATTTTACTAGCTCTTTTTCTTTCTTTCTTTCTTTCTTTCTTTCTTTCTTTCTTTCTTTCTTTCTTTCTTTCTTTCTTTCTTTCTTTCTTTCTTTCTTAATTCCTCTGGAATTTTATCTACTACCAAACTCGTGTTTTTAAGCAATAACTGTACTCTGCTATCTGAAATGTGTTTTCAGAAGTCACAACAATGTATGTCTGGTAAACATAGATAACCATTTTTAGTATCCGTCTTTCCCTTACAACACCTTCCCTTGACAAAGCCAGTGCCGGAATATTTTTTCTATTATTCACCCTTTTATCAAATACATTTAGAATACATTGACTTTGGGTTTTTAGCTGTCCTTCCCAGGATTTTATTTTTATATATATTTTAGTGGACTTTTTCCTTGATAAGGATTCTTCAAATTTTACTTGGATAGAAACATTGTTCAAACACTGTATTGTGCAATTCATGTGACATATTCTGAAGTAATCCACATGGGAGTCTCTTTGAAGCTGATGCTTTGATGTGTCATTCATTTTCTTCCATGTTGAGCTGTAATTGCTTGGAGGTCACTGTATTTTGTCCTTTTTCTACTTTCCTGTAAACTCATTTTATGCCTACAGAATATCTTGTTATCACGGGACTGGTAGAATAAAGTGAACGAACTAACCATGGCTATTTTTATGACAAGAAAAACAATAATAAAACATATAATGTTGACATTTCAATGGCTATTAATGATTCATATTGTACAGTAGATGGCTAACAGACATATTGACTTTCATCCTATCTTGACTTCAGACTGTCTAGAGCCTTTGATAGATCTATTTTATCTAAATGTCAGTATTCTGATTAAAAAAAAAAAAAAAAAAAAGGAGTGAAGGAGTGTTATTCTTGGCTGGTGCATATATATGAGAATGCTACACCCCAAAAGCGAAATCTGCTCATTGCTCCTGTTTAAGAGACAAGCACCGTCCAGGCATTGTGATTATCCCATAAACAGAAATAAATGTCACGAAAAATTCTTATAGTTCAAGTGTTCTAATGAACAGTTGATGTTAGTAATGAGAAAGACAACAGATACACCAGCAAAATGCAATATCCTACTCACCGGGATACTCATGTGAGGAAGTGGAAGACCCAGGTTTAAGTCTGTGTTGCCAATTTTATATAAACTCTCTATTTCTACTAAGAATTTCATCTTGGGTCTAGCAAAATATCTGAAAAATTTTGTAAGCAATTTTCAGCTATGATTGTTTTTTTTCAGATAAGAATGTTTTGCTAGTTTTTTCAGTAGTTCTGCTCTAAGTAAGCCCATGAGATGAAATCTTAAAAATGAATAATCTAAAATAAGTGAAGAAAGCACAAATTCCAGCTATAGCTATTATCCTCATGGCATGATTCTGAGTAAAACAGTTTAACTAAACATCATTAATCATGTTTCCATATTTATATCTAAATTATGTAACAGTACATTTTTCTGTAATATTTTCATACAAAGCAGTCATTTAAGATTTAGTGAGCTGGATTATTTCATCATGAGGGATCCTCATTTCATTCTATACGTTACGCTCTTTCTTGTTTTTCTCAAAGGTCTGACTGTGTAGATGTATATGTAAATTAATTGTTTCTTCTATGTAATCTAGATTCTATCAAATTTAGTCCAGAACTCCACAGTTCATCTCAAACAATATAAATCCCCTTAGCTCCATTGACTTCATGTTCTGAAAGTCACAAAGTTCTAATACTAAACAGCTGTTTAACACTACTATGTTAAAACAAGTTTCTGAGCCCCAGGGATTACTTAAAGAGAATCTACATTCCTTACAAACAGATGATTTGGCATATTTTTACAGAATGAGTTGTTATTATGTGGCATCATTAAAACATGATAGATTCCATAAGCACATTATTTAATATGTTTAAAACATGCATATCCTGACTACAGCTCCAGAATACAGTTCTTTGAGAGCCTTATTTGAGCTGATGTTATAAATCATAATTAAAATTTCTTGCATATGTGCACTGTCTGTAGTAAAAATGCCAAATTACATTGCTTCTGGTGTTTTCTGAATTAGCTGAACTAACTAGTAAAGCTGAAATGTTCCAAAGTCCTCTTAGATCATTATGGAATAAATATGCTCTGCTTAAAGAAAAATTGCATCACCATCTCTTGAAGTGTTGTAGATTCCTCTGGGACTCTGTCTGTGGAGAGGCTATGAGCTCAGTTCAACTGAAAAGAAAGTGCCAAAAGCCCATTGATTCTCAGACAGTTTTCTCGTTAGACCTCCAGCCCCTTTTCATGGCTCTTTGTACAGGAAAAGTGCTAAAACTGGTGAGTTATGTTAATGTAGTAATTGTTACTGATCAAAATACTTAGCTTTTTCCCTTAAATAACTGTTCTAAGGGCAATGAATGAAGATAAATACTGTCATTTCTTGTCCTTTCTCCACTATAGACTCACTTCCCATCTCTGAGAAGATTTTTCACAGCAATATACAGCCATGCCTAATAGCATTAACCCAGGCATCTAGACATGGCATTTTATGAGCAACCGACTTTAGAGTTGACAATATGGATAAATTTGATGTAGTGTTAGCATATATTTCCATTATTTGCAATAATCCTGAAGAAGAAAACATATTTTTTTCATTTTAGTAGCTGTAGCTCTGATATATATTATTTTAAAGAAAAGAATAATAATTATATGAAAATATTTTAGTCTCAATAAAAAAAAAAAAGGAAATACAACTGAAGGTACGTAAAAAGCTTTGCTATTGAGTTATGTATGCTGATTTTTTTTTCAGTTTGCTGAAGCTCAAGATAAAAACCAAAAATCTTCTCAATTCTGTTATTCTAAATGCATCTCTGAATTGAAGTATATTTTCAAAGTGATCTATTATATGTCTGACCAACTTATCCAAAGTACTTGTATGGTGTTCCTTCTAAAGTTAAGCTTTAAATGGGATAGCAGTTTGATTTTTAAACTGTATCTAATTTCTTTTATTCAAGCTATATACCTATATTCCCATTGTTTAAATTAGAAGATTTCACTTCTACCAAAACACCAAAACCAAGATTTCACTTCTACCAAAACACCATGATTGAGCATTAAGCTCTAATCAGTACTACAAACATTATGTATGCCAAAAAAAAAAAAAAAAAAAAAAAAAAGCCAATTTCCCTGCAAATTTGGGATAAAATGTTCACATTTGAATTTAGATAAACAAAGCTCTTTCTATTGTACTTGTGATACATCCTTAGTAAAATGCACCAATTTTAGCTTGTCTTCCAACATATGTGACTTTACTGCTATTCTGCTATTCTTAACCTGTTGGAGGGATATAATTTCAGCTTTTTAATTAGATATCTTTGCATTTGCAAAATTCATCTCTCCAAAAAGACTCCATGATTATACTAAAGTGTATCTATACTTTAACTAGGTCCATCTGAACAGTATTTTTTTACACAACTGAAAGGCAAGATTTTATCAATGTGATATAAGCTCTAGAAATAATATTTATTAATTGGTTCTGTTTCAGAGACATTTAATTTTAAATTACACTTAGTTATTTCATTACCAGTGGCCAAAGCATGTCAAAAGCCTGGTTCTTTGTTTGTGAAGCTGATAAGTAAAAAGACAGTATACCCAATTAGCACCATGATTTCTTGAGGGCTAAGCGTTCTCTCTGTATATAGAGCTGCACAGCCTTAGGAAATATGATTATTGTTTCAAATGTGAACATTTTCACTCAAAAGGCATTGAAAAGATTGACTATTTTTGAATAGAAAATGATAGAAATGAGTTAAAGAAACTAAAAAATGAGAATGTTGTTTTTATGTGTGAACATGCATGTATTTGAGAGAAAGGGGAAAGAAGGAGAACTGGGTTTTTAAGGTAACTCAAAGGGCTAAGAAGTGCTTTCAGTTGCTTTAGCTACATAAGATCATAAGAATAATCATAAGCAAGTTTTGATAGAAATAAAATAAAAGCGATATCTAGAATTGACTCCATTAGTATAAAGAGAGAAGATTTTAAACTGTTATGATCAACACTCTTACAAAGTGTGCTCAGTCATTTGAGCAAGATGCTTTTTTGTTGTTGTTGTTTTTCTTTTTTTTTAATAACTGAGAATGCTGCATGTCAGCCACAACGCTACTTAATGTCACTGTCATACACTCAAAGTGTATAGCTGCGGTGTGATTTGCAGAAGCAATGGAAACAGCTGCTGTCAGCTTCACAACAGATGAGGAAAGAAATCTGTCATGAACCTTGAGAACTTAATATATCACTAAAGACAGTTAATTTAGCAGCCATGACCCATGTAGGCAACAGAATTAATAGCAAATCTGTTCAGCAATGATGTTCTCCCCACTGCATCTCTAGGAGTGCAAGTCAATATTCTGATTTCAGCATTGTTTCCTCTCCAGCCAGCTCTGCCTCTGGTTCTCCATCTCTGCATTTGTTTCAACAGCCTGCTGCCAGCTTGTTATGGCTAAAACATATTCTAAATCTATGGCAGGTGTTGCCTCAAATGAGTTTTGAGGTTGCAGCATGAAATAGGCCAAAGATTTAAAAGCATTTCAGCGCTCTACTCTCTTATTCCTGTTAGAACAGTAGGGCTAGAATTCTTAATGATGTTTTATGCTCTGCTATGAGAAGTAGAATTAAGAAAACCTTCTCTCACAGATCTTTTGTCACAGGTCATTGCTGACTTTGCAATGGTAGGATTGCTTTTGTAATGTTTCTGGGTGTATTTTTCAAGCTCTCCTTACAGTGCATTTTCTGTTGAGAGATTCTTTTGTAATGTCGCTGAAATAAAATTATCAAATATACAGCCAAATGAAAAAGCAGGAAAAACAAATATAACAGAAAAAGCTGGCAGGCTTCTATGAAGTTCAAATAACGTTCTTCTTTGGAGAGAATTGTCTTATTCTGAATGCAGTTTTATTTGGCCTTATTGATACCTATCCACTTCTACTTGTTTAGATATTGGAAACACTGGTGTGGTTTAAAAACTAGCAAACAGTAATAGTTTTAATGTACTTGTTCATTTCAGAGGTACTTTTATTATGGATTTATAAATAGTGACGCTCTAAAATTGACAGAGATTGGAACAGGATTTCAGGATTATTCTCCAAAACACTAAAATATAGAAAGACTATTATTATTTTTTTTAAACAGAGAAATAATGCTTACCTTATTTAACTTATGTAAGCAACATTATTTCCAGATTTACAGGATCATCTGCACCTGTTCAGGAATTAAGAAAGAAAACATGAGTAATTCTATCTCATCCTACTTTACTCATTAAATGCAAACAGAATAATTCAACCTTTCAAGAAAATTCTTTCCTTTAGTTTCCTCAGTGAAAGTATGTGTTTAAAGTCTTGTTTCCTAATAAGAATAACTTGCATTGATTTAATTTTGGTCTTTTTATTTTTTTTTCTTTCTATTCCATTCCTTGCTTTTTAAATTTGCTTAAGTAAGTAAAGTTTGTCATCTTCACTTTCTGATGAACAGTCACTACTGCCATTAATCCAGCAACTTAATATTGCTCCAATTCAGGTGTCACCCAATTAGACAAGAATCAATACTATTTTTGAATGAGGTTACAATGTTAGAACAAGCAAAACTAGGTATATAGGTAGAAGGTTAGATGTACTGGTATAACTCGAAAATCATCAACAAAAACTAGACAAGGTTTACAAGACTATTGTCAAACGTGAAACAGAAACAACATAAGCCAAATGCAAGATGAGAACTCTTGCTCTCAGTTTAATTAGAAACATATCAGTCAGGTTGGTACCTGTAGAGTTGTGAACATTATGAGGGGAAAAAGAACTGAGGGGAAAAAGATTTCTGAATGCCAAAGCTGGCAGTAAAAAATGGAAAGATCATTTTACGAGAAATACCCTACTGATTACCAAATGTTTCCCTCTCTGATGTGCATGGTACGTGGTGCACATTTACCAGTTCGAGCTGCCTGCGGAACTGAGGGATGACAGCCTGCCCTGGGAACTCTGACCAAGCTTGAAACGGCAACAGGATGGTGCAGCAATGCTGACAATGTGTGGTCTGTTCAGAGCATCTGAGTAGACCCTTTGAGCAGAACATCTGAGTAGACCCCATCTTGGACTGTGATGTTAAAAAGAAGCCATTTTATCCTCTGGTATCTAAGAAGATAGGTAATTTTGAAGATAACACTTTCCATTACCAACATTTGAATTTTCTGCACTCCTTTAAATTTGGGCCTCAGCTTTCTTGATCTTTTTTATATTTTTTTAATCTCAAAATATAGCTCTACTGAACATTTAAAATCAGTAAGAAAACTTTGTACCAAAAGAATATTTAATTCTAGTTAAATATTCCATGATTAATAAAATACCAGTATATTGACTATCTTTTAGGAAACATAATCTAGTTATCTAAGTAAGAGATTCATGCTACACAGGATATATAATGATAAGAAATAAAATTATGACTATATCACAATATTTCTAAACTTATTTAATAAACTTCCTCTTCTACAAGTTCTTTGCTCTTTAGCACAGCTGTTCACATAAACACTTCTGTATAGAACTGACATTTTTTGTATTGATTTCAGTGACATACTTTGTTGTTGTATTTCTAAGTGTTGCTTTCATATCTTTACAAATGTCTAGATAACACTGCTGCTACTAGACATTCATTCACTTATTTCATTTTTCTTCCAAAATAGTTGGAAGTTTTAAAGAGTTGCATATTTTTTAAATGCTTGAGTCTTTGGTTGATTACAACCAAGCAGTTTGGTTGAACACCAGCAGGTTATCACAGAAATACAGAATGGCTGATGTTGAAAGGGAACTGTGGAGATCATCAAGTCCTTTTCCACTCCACTGGACTCACTCAATCTGCTGGCAATGCTTTTTTTCTTTTTTCTTTTTTTTTCTTTTTTCTTTTCTTTTTTCTTTTTACTCTCCCCTCCCCTCCCTTCCCCTCTCCTCTCCTCTTGCCAATTAATGGTCAGTTGCTATTTACTAAGCCCATCCCTATAAGAACTGCACCAGTTAATGGTGGATGTTGTTATCACAAAGATCTTGCACTGGTGAATAAAACCAACTAACCAAAGCCCAGTGACTGTTGCTCCTCTGGATTATTTTACTGTGTTCTTTAATGAGCTAGCATGACGTTGCTTTATATCAGGTAATCTGTACTTTTGTCATGTGTATAAAATATATATAGTATTATTATCAATATGATCATATACTAACATATACTTACCGCATATTGTTATCTCTAATTATTGCAGTTTGCAACTTGAAATATCTCAGTGTTTTGAAAGTAAGGTAGCATTTCCTTGAAGGAAATGTTACAAGAAACCAAGGAGTAAAGCAGTGATTTACTCTTGATCACATACCAAGTCAGTGGCAGAGCCAGAAATGAAACTAGAGTTTCTGCTTTTCCCCTTGAAATGTCCTCAGCTCACTTTAATTGCATCTGGCTTAGTTGGCCATTATTTTCGTAATTTCTCTTCTATCCTCTAGCCCTTCAAATTAAGTCAAAGAAAGGCCAGAAAAAAGTGTTCAAAGGGATGGCCCAGGGGAACATTTGGTAATTTTGAGCCTATGACAGGAAAAGTGAACATTATTTCTCTTACACTCTGACAGAAGAGAAGCTTGCAGTGTTTAACAGCTCACTAGCTATTGATCATTGCTGTCTTATGGCTGAACGGTTGTTTTTAAATCCTACCTGGCTTCTATTACATGTGAAATGTTTAGAGTTTTGCCCAAGTGATATATACAACCAATAGAATGGGTTGAATTTTTATCTCTTGATAATGAGCTTTGCTTCTAATACATCTATGATAGTTGTTTTCTAACCTTCTCATTGCCTTTTTGACTCCTACCCTGGGAAGTAGGAGTCTATACATTAAAAAATGTCCATTTTGCCTCCTGTGTGTAAGGAGCAATCTCTCAAATGTAAAAAAGAAAGAACTGACCTTATGATAGAACAGGAGAAAGATATTCATCATACTAATTCTTATATGAGTCTTTACCACTTGTAACAAATGTAGAAAATCCCATGTAAGTGTGTTTGAACTGTGTAGTATTGAGAGAGCCTGCCTAGAGCTATCCACAGTCTGAAAGGCAAAACTGAACTGAAAGAAAAGACAGAATAACGGACTGACCAATGAAGTCTATATAGCTAGCAGGGGTTTTAACGGTTTCCTAGCAGGAAAGATAAAGATCAGTCAATACATATTGCTAGTAAGTAGATGTGCATAAAGTATTTCAGTTTCACATCTTTGAAATTTGGTTTTATTTGTTTGTGAATGAAAACAAACCATTTCACAGTTCTCCAGAAGATGGGACTGACATAGAAGCACAGACATTATAGAAGGAGCAGATCTTATGGTGGGCTGCTCTGCAACAGCACAACCTGGGCGCCTGGTGTATTTTTCCTCTAAAGAACAAGCTTTCATATAGCTCCAGCTCCTCAGCACTGTACTCAGTGAAACATTTTACTGAGATCTGGATAATGTTAATTTGTCTCTATGAATAATTTGGATTATTTATTCAGATTACTTATTTGAAAATCTACACTGCATTGTATGTATAGAGTTTAAAAGAGTTTCGCTGTTTCTTGTTGTGGTTGGCTGGAGAAAAAAAAGATGTAAAATAAACAAAACAGCAGCAGTTCTATGTTGCTGTCATTCAAACCTGTGATCCATATTGCACAGTTTACAAAGAGCCTTAGAGTCAGAACAGAGCTGCCCTTGTATAATAATGCTTATAGTAGCATGTAAAATATCACTTTACCAAGGCAGAAAAGAAGAAAAACAAAAGAATCACAACAAGAAATAGAAAAATCACTTTAATAATTTTGGTTATAATTTACATGAGAAAAATGATCTAAAATGGGGCAGGTGACTGGTAAGTTAAAGAACATGATTCAAGACTTTATGAAGGTTTGGATGATACAAACATTGTGAGTTAACCTGAGAAAGATGACAGTATCACAGAATCACAGAATCTTAAAGGTTGAAAGGGACCTCTAGAGATCATCTAGTCCAACCTTCCTGCTCAGGCAGGCACACCTAGAGTATGTGGAACAGGGTGGCATCCAGGCAGGTTTTGAAGACCTCCAGAGAAGGAGACTCCACAGCCTCCCTGGGAGCCTGTTCCACTGCTCCATCACCCTCACAGTAAAGGTAAAGAAGTTCCTCCTAACCTGGGGATGAAACCTCCTGTGTTTCAGCTTGCACCCATTTCCCCTTGTCCTGTCACTGGCTGTGACTGAGAAGAGTTGGGCCCCTTCCTCCCTACATTCCCCCTTCATGAACTTATACATGTTAATCATATCCCCTCTCAGCCTTCTCTTCTCCCATCTGAACAGACCCAACTCACGCAGTCTCTCCTCATATGCGAGATGTCACAGTCCCTTAATCATCTTTGTAGCTCTCCACTGGACCCTCTCTAGGAGCTCCACATTCCTTTTATACTGGGAAGCCCATATTGTGTCATAGAAAGGGTGTTATAGAAAAAAATCAGGAATTTAATAAGTACTTTACTGATTAAATCAGTACTTTACTGATTCTTTAGCCTGCAGCACAGTTGCAGACATAAGTTTCATGACATGTTAGTCAAACCAGCCTCTAGAATTTGCCTTGCATGTGTTAAGTCTCTAACTAAATCTAACTTAGGTGAGAGTTATATAACTTACAAATGTATAGTTCTGTAATATAACAAAGATTTGACACTGACATGTATATCTATTTATTTATAAATATTAACCTAATCTTTGTAGACCATTTCTGTGACTGGTTTTGTTTCTTGGTTTCCTTGGAAACTGTTGAGCAGAAAGAATTGAGCAGAAAGTAGTAGTAATTCTGTTTGGTTTAAGCATGAAATAATATATTATGCTATAAAAAATTATTCATTCCATTCATTACAATCATTATTTCTACAATTAAGTGACACTTTCAATCATGATATGTGATCATTTGACATGTATTGAACATTTTGAATAACAACTCCTGCTAATTAATTTAAGACAGTTTCCCTGTAACAATAACAAAACAAAAGTAAGGAAAGAAATGGAACGGTCTCCAGCATGTGATATTATCTCTCATTGTAAGAAAATCTAAATAACACCTTCAATAAATAGATTCAAATGGCCTCCAAAATCTCATTTTGTTCAGAATTTAACAGAAGTTTTCCACGACTTTCTCTATCTCTCCTTGGGCATCTTCAGAGCCTTATGTGCTTTATAAAACAATCAAAAAAATTCTTTTTTTTTTTTTCCCTACTGCTGGAACTCTCTTTCCCGAGGAAAATCAAGAGATTTTAATACACTAGGGAACTAGGAATTTGTTAGTAGATTATGAAAATGAAGAACGATCAAAATCCCCTAATGAGCTAGGAGAATATGAAAGAAAAAAACAAGATAACTCCAGATTAGAATATCCAAAGTATTTATATTAGGCATATGCAAATATAAGAGAGGTCTACATACCCCTATCCTTACTGATTTCTTGATTCACTTACTTAAATATAGCTGTCCATTACCAATCTATGACTCTCCAGAATAATTACACAAAGGTGACAGAAAAGACCTACAGGAAAGTCTAGGAGCTGCCAGGATACTAAAGATATCTTTGGAGCATATACATTCCTTCTTAGGTAATTTAGATTCCCTAAAATATTGGTTAATTAGCACATTTATCTTTCTAGGCTCCATAGCCTAAGTTGACCAGAACTTAAATATTTTAAGATTGATTTAGATATGTCCTGCACATATCTAAATGTAGACACCACATGTAGATACCACATGTAGACACACGTAGACCCCAACATGCATTTACCAGAATGTAGACATCTTAATCTGTATCTGAAATTTATTGATGATTGTGATTAGGCAGGACTTCCAGGAATATGGTAAAACTAAGGAGTTGTCAGATTTAGCCCTCAGACAAGAGAAGACTACAGGTGGTAGACAAAAAGTGTCATTTGGAGGTGAAATTTCAAATTAGTTTTGGTAGGAGAGAGACATCCTACAAAGAAAAAAGTTAGGAACAGCTAGGATTTGAAATGAGGGCTGGCATAGCAAAATGAATGAAGGGAAGAACAGAGGATTACATCTTAGAAAAGGAAGGTGTAATAAGTAGAGAAAAATGAAAGTAGAGAAAAAAAAAAGCAGAGAAAAATAGAAAAAAAAAAACCCAACAACTACTGATACTAATAAAAATATATATGTTGTATTTATAGATAGATGCAATACATGCATACCAAAGCATATGATTTAATCATTTTATCAGCATTGGCTTCTGAATTTGGCAGCGACAGATTCTCTCTGCCTCTCACACTCATGAATATTTACTGTAACAAAGTGTAGGATTTTTTATGACTCACACCAAATATGTAACAATATTTTAAAATGTATGTAACAATCCTTCTCATTCTGCTTCTGCCTGTAATAGAGAGCTTTTTTCTAAAAAAAAAACCAAGATCATTTTTCAACAGTTAAATAGATCCATACACCTGAAATTTGAGTATAAAAAACATCTTCTGTTCCATCTCCTTTGATCTATTATACCTGGAAAAGGCCTGGGGAAAGACAATTCTTTGTGCAGTTTTTTATAAATGCTTTTTTTTCTTTTTGTATAATAACAAAGTACTTGTTTTCTGTCTCTTAGGGCTCTTGCCTTACATCATGCACTGAGAGAGAAGTGTTTTTGAATTTTCAGCAGTGATCTTTCCTTCTGGATTAAGAGGCAAAGAGGGAAGTAGCTTCTTAAACAGGTAAGAGCCAAGTCATAAGGAGAATGCCCATAGGTCAAAAATAACATCTTGAGTTACTCCTCAAAACTGATCACAAAGCAGACTCTGAAAAGCACTTATATCTCTACATCTTTCCAGGTCTAGATATAAGCAGAATGCATTGCTCTAAAAGTGCAGATTTATTGCAGCCATGTTCTAGTCCATATGAAGTTTGTACACTTTAGTCATTTTTGATTTCTTTCTATTGATTGATGTCTGACAGAGTTCTTTGCTTATCTGATTCTGCTTCTACATCTCTTATGACAATTCAGATCTTTCTTGTCAAAAAAAGTTTACTCAGTGTTCATTTATGAAGAGCATTTTTAAGAAGAAATTTTAAGGATAGGGCCAATCAGAAAATGAAACCATCATGCTTTTTTTCCTCAAGAATGATGTTTCTGTTCTTTTTAGATTGCAATTTTGAAGTATACATTTGTTAGCTTAGTTTAAAGAAAGGATACATATCAAAAACTTCCACTTTAAGATTTTTAGTGAGTATAAAAGCACTTCCAAATGCTCACTGACAATTCTTCACAAAGATATATGTTTTTTCCTGGATGGATATCAAAATAACAAAAATACTGTGTGACTGCATGCATCAAAGCAGCAGCCTAAGCTTCAACTGCAAACACCTATATTTCCTAATGAGACTTATTTTAGATGCAAAGTAGTTTGCGTATTATTATTGCTATAGCCTATCCAAACAGACAATAGTAATACTCCCTTTATTATTATATTTCACTTTTTATAGGCAGAGGAGGCAGAATTGTACTCATGCATCCTTCAATTTCTAGCATAATTTTGACTGAGCTTGGAGCAAGGCACATGATAACTTCAAGTTATTGATTGTCCCTTTACCATTTAGCCCTACTTTTTCAGTAGAATCAACATTAAAAGATCTTCAGGGAATTTCGTCTAGAAACAGATCTATATTCCACATAGGAATATTATGTTTCTCTTTCTAAGACTGACTTTTCTTTTATGTTTCCTTTACTCCTCCTGATCTATTTAGTTGTTTTGCTAAATAAAATGTGTTATGTTGATCCTCATATGCTGGATATAAAAGAAAAAAAAAACAGGAAAGTATATACAATTACTTTTAACTTTCAAAAATATCTAGAATAGTTTGCAAGCCCTTGCACTCAACCTATTAAAACAACAGGTTCAATATATATTTTGAAGCACTGAAATATTTTTTAGAGATCCAACATCTCTTTTTTTTTTTTTTTTTTTTTTTTTTTCTGGTGCTTTCTATCTCTATTTGTGTGAAGGAAGGCTACACTCTTTCCATTTTCTTTATAAAATGGAAACAAATCAAAACAGATAAGCTATTCATTACAAGTTTTCCACTGTTGTTAGTACCAGTAAGAAAAACATGCACTAAAAATTTGTAGTCTATAAGACTGATACGGAGAATCACTGGAAATTCTTGAGAAAAAGACAAATTTGAAAAAATATAGATAAACATCTAAACTTTTTCTTCATAATGGTAAAAATGCTGGTCACTGGGATTTTATATTCAGACAATCTGTGAATTAGCTGTCCAAAGAAACAGCTAGAACCAGCTTCTGGTTTCAAGTTATTAAAACTGTCTTCTAAGAATATAATTCCAAAATGGCTGCTCATGACTGTTTCTGTAGACTTTTTTTTTTTTTGATTATACCACTTCTGTCAAGCTGATGGATACTGTCTTTTGCTTCTTACACTCAAATGTAGTAGATTTTTCTTTTAATTTCCCTGCATTAGTTTTATGAAATATTACATCATTTTAAGAAAACTCTCTGTTGAACTCCCTGATGAAAAGAGTTACATCTTTTAAACATTCTCACCAAAACTATTGTTTTCATTCAAAGTTCTGACATAAAGCTGAGTCAGACCATTTATTTAAATTAATTTAACTACATATCCTCAAGTTTTACAGTATGAACATATGGAAAAAAGTCAGGGGAAATTCTCCTACTTTCACTATTTATTATATACATATCATTATGAGAGAAATCTTTATTAAAAAAAAAAAGTTTAGAACAAACAGTTTATAGAGACCTGCAAATTGTAATCTTATAGGAGGATTTTAGAAGCAACAAATATATATGTTTCATGTAAAAAACAGAGGACAAATACAACTTCAATCAACAGTTCTCTCTTACTGTGGAAAAAAAAAAAAAGCCTTTTGCTTTTTCTTCTTTTGCTTTTTCTTAGAATAAGGGAGAGAAATCACAGAGGTAAGATCAGTCACTGAAATTTCAGTGGAGCAAAATATGAGAAAAGTAAATGTGTAGAACAGGTTATTTAAGGACACTCAGGAAACTAATAATTTATAGTTAGGGACATGCTGTTGTAACTTCTTAGTTTAGTGATTATGTAAGTATATCAAAGATGTTGGTTGCTCTTTGGGTTTCAGGTGGATCCTAAGTAAAGTTAAAAATAAATGTTGGTCACTGGACCTGAGTAAACACAGAAACAGTCAGAGGGTCTCTCTAGAAATATATATATGTGTGTATATATATATATATATATATTTAACAGATAGGTCTTTTACAGAAGTACTGTAAGTTATCTACACCCTATATAATAGGATATTCTTTTTATACATACAGCTGCCATGAAGAATAAAGCTGAGTTTCTATGCTTAAATGGTGTACTTTATAGCTGCTATGATGTATATGAGTCCCAAATTTACATTTGGAGTAAATGTGAATTACTCCAATTTAGAGTAATTTAGAGTCTCCAGATTTCAGGTACACATTTTATATCCAGAAACCTATTTGATTCATTACCAACACCCCATTTATTTCTGTAAAAAAAGTGCTTCAACTGGATATTTGCTGTTGCTGATACTTCTGGCAAGTGTGATCATCTTAGCTCCTGCTGTGTGGTATTTCATCCTGAAGTGTCCTTCCTACCTGTTGCTTCCTAACTCTCCTTACTTTAGAAGAAAATTACACCTCTCCCTCTTAATCAGAACAGAATCTATGTTCTCTAACTAAAAGAAAAGGAACAGAGGCATGCCAATATAGAGCTTGGCAAGTGTTTCAGGTTCTGCTGTTGGATTTTTGAGCAGGACCAAGTCTCCTGTGAGCCTCAAGCATGGTTTTCTGCTGGCTCAGTGTATCCTGTAGGATATACTGTGCTCTCATACAAATAACCATTCTCAGATGTCTGTTAAGGTGATAATAATGTCATATAAGTGATGTTAAACAAGCATATGCTGAAGTCCATCTTGGCCATTTCAGTTTTGGGAAGCAGGTGGAATAATCTGATACTACTCAAGGGAAATACTAAGAAGAAAATGTCTACCATTTTATTATATCTTTTAATAGACTCATAAGGAACAAAATAATTTCATTTGAGAATACAATAAATGTCTTGTTTTTGAGAAAATAAAACTTTTATTATCAATAACTGATTTTAACAGGTGGAAGCTAAAATAAATTAAAATTGTCAGAGATGATGTGAGATATTTGAGGAAGAAGTAAGAGACAATAAGAATGCCTGTTTTTCTTTATCTCTCTCATTGTCATTAAATCCCCTACAATTGAGCATGGAAATGCCCACGTGGGTGTGGGTGAGTCAGACTCCCTCTAGTGGGTGGCCAGGCAAATGACCAAGCCTATGCATGTCAAAGACCTTTTATAGTGTGACTTGACATGAGTCTGACTGCTGTTTCTTTAATATTGCCACATAATACTCGAAAAAGAGTGAAAGAAGGGTCCAGATGATACTTAGGTTTGGTAATAAGGTGAAAAAATTAATTCTTACTAAACTTTTCCATTTTGGAGCTGGAGCGAAAACTCTTAAGGTGGAAAATTTATATATAAAGTGTATGTATATGTATGTATACATAGGTAAACACACATGCACATATATATATATGTAATATATATGTAATATGCTTTACACCTTCACATATATTCCACATATGTATGTCTCTAAACACACACATATGGAAGAATTGCTTGAAAAAGTGGAACTTAGAGAAGGACTAGGGCCTAACAGAAGTTGCAGCATTACAGAATCTTGCTTGGGGTGAGACACAGTTGCCTCTTCCTGGATGGCTGGAACACATGGACTCAGATCCTCCACGATTCCCTAGGCAGCACAATCTGCCCTCCTTGCAACTGCACAGAGGAGTAATGGAGGGTAGAGCAGAGCGAAGACACTGCAGCCAAACTCGGTTCCACTCCCTGTGCTGTGCTGCTGTGCGACTGCACAGGAGCTGCCCAATGAGCCAGTAAGGGTGGCAAATCACTCCTTTTGGATAAACTTTGCTTGAACTTTTCTCATTATAAGCTCATTGTAATGTCAAAACATATCTCCATCCCGAAAGTTACCCACCTCCTAGGTACTACCACTCCTCACTGAGCATGTGCTCCAGATTTTCCATTGACTATACCTTTAAATGAGAGAGAGAAACTTTCACCAATCAATAATCATAGTAAGTACGATTACATTCACTCAAGCTCCACCTAAATGTAAAAAAGATATATAAAGGGTGAACTAACGAGGAAGGAAGTTGGAGGGAAGATTCCATCATAACTTCTGGGTCAGTCGATGGTCTGACCCTCCTTTACTCTCCCCAGGTCTGGACGTTGCCTGGGGAGACTCCAGACTGAGCGCTCCCATCTTCTGGGATGAGTGATAACTACACATTTGTACATCAGAGCTAGCTAAAAATCCCATCCTGAAGTAGAAATTTCCTGTACTGACACCGAAACCTGTTTTGTGAATGTTGCTTTTGAATGAATCTTGCTATTTATGAACTCAACTACTTATGTGGAAGGTGATCAGACCTACAGTAGACAGACTGTTAGTGAATCCAATACTGCCAAAGTCAAGGTTGTAGTTAATACAGTATTTGATATTTCCTGCCCCCACTTCAGCCTCTATCAAACTGCAACAACACTCACACCTATCTATGTTATCAATATATCTGTCTATATCTTAAACAGTTCAAGAGTAGGCTTTCACAGAGGAAATAAGAAAAGATCTCAGAGTACCCATTAAGCAAATTGAGCTCTCAATCCTTCACATACCATAAGAAGTATGTCTTTGCATATTAGGGGCCTGAGTGATATGATTCTGATTATAGCTTCTTTTTCTCAGATTTCTGATTAAGATGCTGCTAGGAATGCCATTTTATTGGTTTCTCTTGTTCTCACTATAAAGCAAGAATCTGTTGCACAGAAAATAAATATTTCTGTTATTAGAATTACCAGATGGAACTCAAACAAATAAATAAATAAATAAATAAATGTGAGCAGTGTATGTTGGCTGAAGAAACATGGTTTAATTATTACCTGTGTGACACTGTTCATGAGCATCCAGGCAAAAGAAGGATGATTTTGTTCTCTTCCCTAAAATATTAATTAAAATTCTTTTAAGCTGTGCTGTGTGCTGTCATTTGAGTTGAGACTTCAAAAACCAGGGATTTTCCTCTGTGTTTGTGACCTACTAGAGAGCTGTTCAAGGACATACATTGTATAAATAAACAAGCTGAATAGAGCTCCATGACACTAAGTTCCCTTTCATCAGAAAGCTAAAAGGCTTTAATACTAGGTAGTCCTTGACAAAAGTACAACAATAGAAAACACTCCACTGTATTTTATCAAAGCATTTGAAAACTAAAATAAAATTAAAATAAAAAATATTTACCGTAAATGAAGATAGCTGAAGTACTATCTTCTTACGGAAAGGACAGAACAGAGAATGTGTCATATTAACAACCACAAGTGGAAAAGCTACAACACAGCTGTACCTTGTTATCTGTGTAGATGTTAATAGAAATGATGGACATAGAAAAATATTTTCATGAAAAACGTAACTCTGACTTTATTGATTTAGAATAGCAGAGGAAAATATCTTGGCTTATAATTTAGTGATACTGTAACACAATTTCACTGAAAGTATATTGTTCCTTTTAGATCATGTGTGTTAGAGGTCTTTGAAAAGAAATGGAAAATATAGCAACTTCTTTTATTTAGAGAGAGTCTTAAGTGTTCTTTTTACCACTTTCACAACTTGAAATTTATTAGTTTACCACAAAGTGCAAGATGTCTCCTTCCTATTACAGCATTTTCCCTCCAAGTTCTCTGTCTTGACAAGTTAAATTATATGCATACAACTTTTGCCTTGTCTTTCCATACTTTTGCATCTGCATCAAACTTTTGGAAACCTCCATGTAGGAGGAGAAAGACTTAGAGCCCCATTCCTAAAGCCCCATGGCTAGAATCTGACTTATTACATGAGCCTTGACAGAGAAGAATGAGACGTTAAAAAAAGAGTAAATGAACAATAAAGCTCTTTTAGAATTTTAAGTCTGGCATTAGGATATGTTTTTTTTCAGGTGTGATTCCCTGAAATCTGAAGGATAGAGCTCTAACTATCTGATTTTCTGCTCATTCCATGGCACAGACTGGATGATGAAACACCTCAGCCTTCATCTGCTGCACTTGGTAGTTTGCCAGTCTGTCTGTTCTGTAAACAAGGGCCGTACAGGTGTGCTCTAGATTCTCTAAGGTCTGGGGGGTACCACTGAAAATAATGTGGGAGAGAGAAGAGAACAATTATTCTAAAAACAATTTGGAAATTTCAAAATGCTAGTATTTCCATGAGTTTAAACAATTTCTCTGATCTCTGCCCAGTGTAGTAAGGGAGAAGTGTGCAATTTTGCAGAATAAAACACAGTCTTTACAAGATGGCTAAAGAGAAATTTTGAATATGTGAGAACTCTAGGGCAAGTATACTAAACAGCAGGGACTCACCCAACAAGAGCCTTCATTTTGCTGGATAAGAAATTATCTTTTGACAGTTCTTCTCTCATCTATGAAGTCTTGCTCCATCTGGTCTAATAAATAAGTTTGTTCCACCAAACTTTATCAAGAAAGGAACTCAGGAAGGTTCTGCACAGGAAGAGGTGCTGAAGAATATTTTAACAGTAGGAAACACAACAGAGAAGTCATGTTGGCCACATTACAGTAAACATCTCATTAAGCTGTTCATTGCTGTTAGTAACAACAGCAAACCACATGTTTATTCTTAAAATAGTTTCTTGCTTTTACCAGAACAAGATAGCTCTTTTTCTCATGAAAGCAATGTATATGAGTCCTTAATAATTTTTTTTTACAAGAAAAATATATATTTTTAAATCCCTCTCAACAAATTATTGTCCTTTTTTTTCTCAAAATAAAACATGTTTCTTTTTAACATCGCATTCTGGTCTGTAACAGTTCAGGAAGAGGAAAAAAAAAAAGAGAAAAAGAAAATAATTCCTTGGTAATTTTCCAATATGCTGAAAGTAAACTGGCATGATTTGCAATGAGTAGCTTGTGTGCACCATTGGAGATAAAGTTTTAAGCCCCAAACAAGCAACTCTGAATGTTTTGATTGTGTATTTCCTTTGGTTATGATAACAAAGAATATTGTGAAATAGTTCAAGGGGAAAGCAAGAGCAGCAGGTTTCTTTTTTAGCGAAAAAGAAATACTTTTAAATATATGTAAGCTCAGAAAATAGGGATGATGCAGAGATGCATAAAATTTCATGCTTGCTATGCTTGGTAGAAAATATCTTTTATTTTCCAGTACAAATCTATAAATATCTTCTGTGATTTTACTTGGCATATTATGGCATTTCTCATCTACTTTTTTATTTTAATCTATTAAAGCCCACAGAATTTTAATCTGTCAGGTTTTGTAAAATTCTTAGGATCATAGAAGAAAGGACCTCAAAAGTGATCTAATCCATCTTCTTACACTGGAGTACTGATTTTCAGTAATATTGGTGATGTCTATACTTGCAGTTTGCATGTACAAAGACAAATTGAGCTTGGTACATTTCCTCTTGCTTTTTATTATTTATAATAACAAATATAAAAATAATAATATCTACCTGGGAGAGAGGATGCTCTAGAATCTAGAGGTTTTTAAGGCATTATTCTTAACTTTTACTTTCACATCAGATTTTATGATTGCTCTCAGAAAGTGAATGGAGAACAAATCTGCACAACGCAACAGATCACAGTACTCACTGAGTCTGCTTGCTCTGAAGCCAAAAAGCACAGTTCTGTCAGTCACACAACACCACGAAGGAATAAACATATTTCTAGTATACAGAGAAACAGGCTGCATGCAGCCTCAAGTGTTGAGCCTAGGTAGAATATCTCCCTAGGTCAAAACATTAATTTGAAGCTCTCGTGTATCTTTTGTTCAGCCTACTGAAATCTTTTATCTAGGCTTGAGTTCCCCTGATCCTTGTGCTGAAGCTAGCCAGTTGTTTATATCAGCATAGAGAGAAGAGGGCTTCTTTAGGTCTCTGCATCCTATTAATGCACTTGAGTGGATAAGGCTATACTTAGTCTATTAGAAGTACCCAAGCATCCTTATCTCTTTCAGAATTACAAACTGAAATTTCCTAGACATTTAATTTTACAACAGAATTTGTCAGCATCAACAGCTTTCAGCTCTCACTCCCACAACGTCAAGTGTTTACTGAGGCATTAAAAAAGTAAATAAAAATAAATAATAAATAAAAAGCAAATATATACATTTCTGGAACTTTAAGATATTTATTGCTAAAAGGAAGCTTGACATTAATTTATCAGTGCCAATACCAAAAAAACAAAATGAACATCCCAGGAAAAAAAAAGGGGAGGGAAAGGAAGAAAACAATTTCAGGCATTTTAACAAATTTATATAATGGAAGATACAGTTATAATTAATGCAATAGTGATTAACTGTGATAATTAGTAGTGATAATTAAAAAGCAAAGTTATACTATTTATAATAAAATACCCATTTGTTGCTCTGTGATATATAGTAGATATAGTAGGCGCTTATGAATCTAAAAGTCCTATTACAGTTTGCTCAGTATTTTTGTACTGTCATGCAAAATAGGTATGTCCTCACTCTATCAGATCCTCTCCTGTAAAATTAAGCAATACAACTGTCTTGCTTCCTTGAACATTTCCAGAAATAAAACTACTAAAGTTGGTGAGCCTTTCTTGCACTAAAGTGAACAGGACTATATAAGAATCAAGAAATTAGGAAAATAAAGTATGTTAGGAAGAAGACAGCAGAATAATCATCCAGAAATCAGAGATAGTTTGTTGTTGGTGGTGTTCCCCTGTTGGTTTCACTCCAGATTGAAATATCTGAGTCTCTTTTAATCCACAAATAAATAGGGAGAAAAAAAGCCTATTTCTCTCTTCCTTCACCTCTTCTTAAAAGGTAACCTGAATATGAGCTTTACCTATGTTAATCTTTATTGTTTCCGGTCTCCTAGACTCATCACCTAGAGCTCTCAGACCTGATAAATTGACCTTAATATATATCATACTAGAGATATTCTTAGAACTAGAACTTAGAACTAGAAATTATATGTCAGGAAAAATGTCCAAGACTATTAATAAAAAACCCAAAAGTTAATTTTGTTAATTTTGTTGATTTTGTTACCTACATATAAGTCCACAATTTACCCCATATCAAACTTTTTTGTTTCATTTTATCATGTAGCAGAAAGAAAATGACATAACCAATATTTAAAAGATCATAGCTTACACAGAAAAAACAGTTAACTGCAGGACCCAGTTTCAAAGTCAAGTGAAAATATTGAATTTATATAGCTATTTTACTACCGTAAGCATCAATTTACAGAAGTAGCCACTGCAAATAAGCTTTTCAATGTCTACAAGAAAAAAAATGATATTTTACTTTTTTACATGAAAATTTATTTTTCTAAGAATTCCTCTTCCTTCCCAGCAAAAAAAAAAAAAAAAAAAAAAAAAAAAAAAAAAAAAAAAATAAAAAAGCCCATTCTCTGTGAATAGAACCCCGAACCCAGACCTTCCTGATCTAGATACTGGATGATTTTCACTGAAGATTGGTCTGCATCGATGTACAAGTACTGCTGAATTTGCCTGTCAGATCAGTCAAGTTTGATATAGTCTGTTTATTACAACAACCATCGTGTTCAAACGTGCAAAGCTTTAACTTTTATGAATGTTGAAGTATCTGAAACTTTAGGCATTTGAAAAGTTCTGGTTGACACTAAGTTAACCATGTCTGTGTCTGGTTGACACTAAGTTAACCATGAGTCAGCAGTGTGTCCTCGTGGCCAAGAAGGCCAATGGGATCCTGGCCTGCATCAGGAGGAGTGT
>VZSG01000586.1:189653-203475 GCA_013398315.1 Nothoprocta pentlandii | reverse complement strand
TTCAAAACCCGCCTGGATGCCACCCTGTGCCACATGCTGTAGGTGTGCCTGCTTGAGCAGGTAGGTTGGACTAGATGATCTCTAGAGGTCCCTTCCAACCTTAAATATTCTGTGATTCTGTGATTCTGTGAAATAAATAATAAAATAAATAGAGAATGAGCATCTGTTTTGAAACCAAATGTCTGACAGAAAATTTTATTCTTTCACATATATAGCGTGAATTTATGTTGTATTAGCAATGCTAGAAACCTCAAGAGAAAAATGTCTAAATGGCTTTTCTAGTATGTAATAGGGTACAATCGCCAACTGAATTTCCATGTGTTTCAAAATTCAGAGTCTATTTATTTCCTCTGTTTTTTTGGGGGGGACTCATACAGTATTTTTTCCCTCACCAAAAGCAGTCATACACACTCTCTTTCTCCCCTCTATTTAGCAGCCTGCTTTCAGAAGCTGGATCATAAAGCAGTTTCTTTGAAATCTCTCTTCTGTAAACTGATAAATTCAAATATTATTAACAGCAATATGAAAATAGCTTAAGAAAAAAATAAATTAGTCTCATAACCTTGTCTATCTAAAAGTTTAGTTTAAATTATCCATATGATTAGAAAAATAGTGGAAAAGAGAGTTCAAGATGAATAGAAGGAAATGGGAACACAGGTCCATAGAAAATATGAGTGTATAAATTTGATAAAAGCAGGTTAAAAATAAGTCTTTAGTGAAGTATAATAAATTCAGTAGAATACAGAGAAGTCTAATCTAGGCCACATTATTGAAATTAGTACCAAAAATACATAGCATCAGAAGCAATGGAAGGAGCATTTTTGCTATGAGGATAGGAAGAAATCTATACCAATCCTACAGGCCCTGAGGGTGGGGGGAAACATCTTTTGAAAGAGTCTATAAACTTATGCTGTAGCAGAAAAAGCTGGACAGACATTATGGCACCATCTTATCTAGTGGTTGCCAAGGTAACTCCTGAATGAATGTGCAGAAACGGGACAGCTCATCACTTTCAGAGGATGCGTGGAACACACAGAGGGAGTGAGATCACTGCTTAGAGGTCACAGCAAAATAGTCTGAAATAGTCTGCTGGTTATATTGGAGTGAACAGGCAATTACACAAACCCAGCTACTGCAGGGACGGAGTTGAGTAGGAATAAATATAGCGCACACAGCCTCCTCCTACTAGGAATTTTGAATTCTGCCCTTGATTTGGGATGCAAAAATAGAGTGAAATAAAATCAATTCAACTTAGGTGTATCCTTTTTCTTGAAATGCAATTGAAGATAGTGGCTTTCAAAGCTAAAAGTAAGAATTGTCCATCATTTTTGCACAAGATTTCTTTCGCACAATTTTGGATCTTTGGATCTTTGTTCTTCATTTAGCTTCTAATCTGTTTAAACCTTGAGAAATCAATTTTGATCTTTGTCATTTGAATTATGTCAAAACTGACAATATCTTATTTTAAATTCTTATTCTAAAATGCAAAAATTAAATGTGATGATATAGGGAAGATATTATTTTATAGAAACAGTACATGGTGACTATGAATAATGTGGCATATGGTTAAGGAATATATGTCAAGAACTTTGAACAGTAGATCATGGTTTTTCTGTGAGTCCTTCCACAGTATTTTTGGGCATGCCCAAATCATAAAGTAGCATAATATATACAATTTAAATGAACACATTAGTGGAATTGTGAATATAGAGAATGAAGTCTTAAATCCTTTCTCTTTTTCCTATTTGTTTCCTATGTATTTTTCAATTTTCCAATGACAAAATGTGAAAATAAAATATCTATTAAAGTGTGGATATCTGATGTGATGCACAAACATTTCCAATGTTATGGGAAAAAAAAATGTATTTTAAATATTCTTGAACCTAATCTGGCTAGGTATATTCAAGCTGTGACCAAGAAGGACTGCATTAACATGCTACTACGAGCAAGCTAAGTCTTGCTAAAGGACTGAACTTTTGTCTAGAGCCCTACCCTTTTACAAATATGATTTTCCATTTGGCGTTGGGTGTCACTGAAACAACTCTAAGAGTGTCCAAAATAATCTCAGTGTTCTCTGTAAAATTCTAAGTAGACCTAATCTGCCTTAAATTATAGTAAAGCCTAAAGGCCATAGTTTAGGTTCAGAGTCCTTGCGCAAAGCAGACATAAAGTGAAGAACATTATCTTTTTCCTGTGGGATTACCACACTGCCTCAAGGTCTCAGCTACAAGTGTGTGCACCTCTCTCTGTGGCTTGCTGTGCCTGAGGTGAACAGAGGTACTTGACCTTGAGCCTCTACAATACCCAAGCAAAAGCACTAGCTGCCTCTTCTCTTTAAGAGGTCAACAGCTTTGGACGTTCCTTTCAACTTAGCCTGAACTCCATGCCATTCAGAAAAGAGGGAAAAATTGCAATTATAGGCAATTGTTGAAGGGAGAAGTGGTTAGTTTTTTTTTTTTCTTTTTCTTCAGCAGAATAACAGGAAAAGGGCAAGTTTTGAGGGTTGAAAAAGGAGAGATACTATACTGAATGATGCTGATGCATTTCATTTAAGCTGAGCTTGATGTTGGTTTTGTGATTCTGCTTTATAGAAATTCATTTAACATTTATGTCATGGGGACCTACAACGTGGCTGTGATAGTTTTTGAAGGGATAAATTAGGAACTGAGGAAATCTGTTACAATGCATTCCTTTATAGCAGTTTTGATTTTGATCTGATAATTTCTGTAAAAATGTATACAAAGAACTTTGTTCATATATAAGCTTCCAAAATGCGACTACATACCTTTGCTGCTATGGAAGGAACCTGTCACAACGTGAATCAGCTGTGCATTAAACAAACAAATACTCCCATGCAGCAGTAAAGGTAGCACTAAATTCTATTGAGGTAGACAATTAAAATAGAAGGGAGTGGAGTCAAACATGACAATTTCTGCAAACTTTTTGTTCAAGCAAGTGAAAAAGGCCTTTAGATTGTAAGTAGAATTCAAGTTATGTCAAATCCCACATTCTCATGCTGATGATGACAGTAGGTATATATAAAACTGGTAGGCATTCATGACTGGCGGCTTGAGGTAATATTTCACAGGACTTAAATGAAATGTACGTAAGAATTATGGGAAAATGTGAAGAACTATTTATAAATTATATCTTTATATATATGAATATATTACACCAATCTGTTAGTTCATTTCCAGTACTGAAAATCATTGCAAAAAGCAAGCATTTTCAATATCTTTCACTTATAAAATATTTGTAGAATAAATTCAAACCTGCTCTATTAGCAGGGTGCCTTGGCAGTATCTCACTTATCTTCTCTTTCAAAGCAAAACATTAATAGCTGAAATTGAGAGTTCTGTTACTCCACTGGCTTCATTTTAAGTGCGACTAAAATATAAAACATCAGCCCTTCCATCCTGACCAATTAGCTAGTATGTCTTTGTTGTTGTTGTTGTTCTGGTTTTTCTTTTCAGTTGAATGATCAAAGAAAATCTTTCAGTCTATGATTCAGACATTTCATGAGAATATGCCGTTTATTTTGTCATCTCTTCTCTCCCTAGGGACAATCATGGATGGACAGTTTCCTGTTCAGACTCCCAGCTCTGCCCTTTGTGACACTGCTGCAGCCAAAGAAAATGAGCTGTTTGGCTCTGTCCCCAGCCCGTGCCACACTTGCCTCCCACTGCCTACCCGCCTCTTGGCTTGCTGCTTCTTGCACAGCTGCAGCCAGTCGAACCATGGGGATGCTGTATTTGCCTTTGCTTCTCTAGCTGGCGTTTGCATGGCTACAGCTTAGCTGCTGACTAGCCTATCCAAGCAGCACCTTGCTGTGGGTAGCAGCAGCCCACTATTTCAGCATTTAATTGGCACTTAAGAGAGATCTGATTCCTTCTTCTGTTTAATCCAAGTGAAGGGTAATGAGTATGCCTCCACTGAGGCATCTCTGTGCAAGGGGCACACTGAGACAGTAACGTAACTGAACAACAGCAACAAAAACAAGATAAATTTGAAGGATAATGAGGGGAAGAAATGAAAAGCATGCTTACTGGGCTTGTAATTGTGCCTCCAAAGTATATTTGTGTGTGCATGTATATTTATGAACACCTGGTAGACACACAGATAAAGTTGGCTGAAGGGAGAGATTAGGAACAGAGGTGTCCAAGTTTCTTATTACTTTAGGTTTCCAATTTGCAGGTACAATTTGTTTGGCAAGCCATTATAGCATGTAAGAAATCTTTACCTTATTAGGTCAGAATGCAAAACAAATCAATAGCTTCCAGGACTGTACTTGCTCAGTTTTCTTTAATCTAGCTAAAATCCCCTAGCTGATGTGTGGTAGCAGGATATGATTTTAGCAAATTGCTATAAAAGATGAGAGGAGGAAAGTCATGTTGGCTCTATTTTTTAAAGTAAAACACAAAGATTGAATTGCAGAGAACATCTTGTTTGAAGTCAGTTTTCATACAAGGACTAGGAAAAGTCTATTTCCAGTCCTTTGCATGGCATTAACCCTTAAGGATCCTAATATCTCCAGCACGAATTTTATGGTCAAGAAGGGAATTGGTGATTTAGTTGATTTTTAATACCTTATTTGTACATTTGTGTTCATATCACAAAATATACAGAAGCGTGAAACAAACATAATTAAAGATAGACTTAAGTCCTCAAGAAAAGAAAGAGTGAAGTAATGCAGATTCAATGAAAGGTATAAACACATGCATATTAGCATACTTTGGATTAAAGGAATATACTGGACTTCAAAATTTACTCCTGAGTCAATGTCATTTGTAATAAGTAGTATTCACATATCCACTTTGATAATTATTAAAATTGTATAAGAATTTACTGGTAATTAAAACAAGGAAATGAAAACAAGCAAACAAGAAAGGAGTTACTTAGTAAGATTATTTTCGGGGTCAATAAATGAGGATGACAAATGTACCTCACAGTATAATGGAAAATTCAATACTTTGATGTTGAACAGTGATAGAATTTTCTCATTATAGATGTTTAGATTATTGTATTTGTGATTATTTGCCTATTTCCCCCATGATACTGGTCTCTTTAAATATCAAAAGCCATATTAAAAGTAGACAGGTCAATTTTGAACAAATTCTGATTTGATTGATAATAACTGGGATAGCTAGCTTTACTGGAATTCCATGTTTAGAATTACAGATATATCCTTCAGAGTAACTGGGCATAGCCATAACAAGGACAGTAAGCAATAACAAGAATTGCGATATATTATGACAATAGTTGATGGTAGGGCACCTGGAGTATGCCACTTCATTTGCTTCTTTTTTTTTAATCATAGGGACAGCTATTTAGTGACAGAATGACATTCCTAGTGACATGTTTTTGATGAGAATATCTATGAATAAAAGTCATTAATTTTTCTACATGGAGACTCTGATATTTCCTTTTATTTTTTTCTCCATTTCTGCTCTATTTTTTTCTCCATTTCTTCTTGGCATTTCACTACTTTGATAAGTTCACTACTTTAGGAAGTTCTTGTATTAACACAGCTGAGGAAAAACAAAAAGACAGTTAATGAAAATTAAGGAAAAAGCACAAACATTACCAGGAGCTTATATTTTGGTTTTGTTTGGGTTTTTTTTGACTGTTAAAATCTTCAGTATTCCAATTAAAAAAAAAAAAATCTTCTCCTTTCTGACTGGTCATAACAAAGCCTATTACAGTATATGCTGGCAGTCTGACAATATTGAAGGAAATGTTAACATGATGATCAAAAGATGTGTATCTCTGTGGTTCAGGATCCATTTTTCAAATCCTTATTCCATGTAAGATGCTTGTTATTTTCAACCTGACATTGTGGAGTTAAAGTGGTTTTATGGAGTCTCACAGACATCTCTGGCTAGAATTTTAGCCCTTGTGTCCCTTTGCTGAGTAATATTCAATCCATGGCTCCTCAAGATTTTGGGTGCAGCAGATTCAGTGAAGATTTGTATGCACCAGTACATATGAACTACGTAAGATGTACCCACACATTCTGAAACTGTTTTGTACTGGCTAACTTGGTGGGGCAGGATAACGTAGATAAGTGCAAAAGTAACACCTCCATTAGTAAATATGCATTATGTGTATCTTTTATAGAATAGTCTTCATTTGATGTATTTTTTTTTAATTTTGTTTCATTATAAAGCCAGCTAGTGTGTGTTAGTGACTGTACATTGTTTAAAAAAATAATATTTATGGACATGTTGTTTTTTTTTCTAAAGAATTTAAACCCTTGAAAGTCAAAATTTGTTTTGCTACATCAACTAGCTGTTTATATTTTAGGCGATGAATCAGGATGATGCACCTGTTTCTGGAAGTTAGAGCTGCTGCTTTTTGAACAAAGAAGGTCCATAAAGGTGGTTGTGATGTCATGCTAACTTCTTAGAAATTTGCTTTCTTGAAAATTTTGGGCTGTGAACTTTCAACACGTGCCTGATTAACAATATTTCTATATCAATATACCTACAACCCTACTTTTTGTTTTGTAATGCAGAAGGCACTATACCATTACCTTCCTCCTGTGTTTATCATTACAGCACATTGTCATGTGTTACAGATTTAGAATCCAAATCCATAAATACTATGTAAAATATATACTTCAGAAGAAGGAAAGCTAATCTGCACTAATGTAGAATTAAAGTTCCAAATATGTAAATGTGTAAATACATTTTTTTTAATAGACTATCCATCAAAGAGTCTTTGAAACAACTACAGATTCAGAGACAGTACTTAGGTCACCTTAAGGTCACCAAGTTCAGCACCTCAAGCATCTCTTAAAAACATTCCCAAATCAGCTGTGCAGTTGCTTCATGGCAGATCACCTGTTCCCATAAATCCCAGTGGTCTGAACTTCTGACCCCGCTCCGCTGTGATGGCATTGACCTTTTGACTTGAGCTGGCCCGTGAAGTACGCCCTGATGTTCAACATGCAAAGAGTAGAGCAGCACCATACTGTGGCAGCAGGTATCAAAGCTTATCTGCCCTCAAACCCTTTTCCAGCCTGAACCCAAGAAAAGTGCAAGCCAAAACCATCCATCTTCCCCACATGCTAATGGAAGGATATGCTGCTAACTAAGGGGATTCATCCTGGCAATAACATGGGACTTCAAGGTAACTGCCTTCAATGTACAATAAGAGAGTACATGCAATCCTCCTACCTGCCCTCATGTGACCCTGCAGTTTATATGAAAAGAAAATGCATGTTGAAATGTGACTGAGCTAGCTGTTTTATAGCCAGGAGGTGGCAGGAACTTCAGAACATCTTTCATGTTTTGAATTATGATCAATGCTTATTTTCCCTGTCATTCTTGCTCAGAAATTTCTAAGATAAAATATTTTAATCTGATCATAATTTTATCAACTCTTCACAGAAAGCATATTTAATTTAAATGTGTTTTGTTGGAATTTCACAGACAAGAACTAAAGACTCGGCCACTTAGTAACAGGGGGTAAGGAGGATAATAGTAAAGAGAATATTTTTTTCCCAGTATATAGTTCCTGCTGCTTGAAACTTTCATCACACTGATATGAAAGAAATGAAATACTAGAAACCAGTGTTTTGTACTAGTGTTGTAACGTTTGTATGACAATGCTGGAAGTTTAGGTTCAACAATGTTTGTGAGCAGGGGTCAGATTCTCTTTTCCTTTTCTGAGCTTTGTTCTTCACCTGATCTATTCTCATGAAGGGAGGTAGATCCTGTTCTTGGGAGGTATACTTCTAAGTCAAAAACAGTAACTCTTAAGTAGTCCTGGGGAACTGTGGAAAACTTCTGATCTTTCCCAGCCTTTGGGGTACACCAAATGCTTAATCTAAATGCAGATTAAGACATCCGTGTTCTTGGACCAGCTGTTTTTCTGAGCCTTTTGATTTCCATAGTTTAGGGATCCATCTGCTCTCGAAGCTGAGCAGCCCTTGGAGGCAGTCAGCACAGAAGTCTGTGAGACTTGGAATCACGGGACTACAAAATTTTCAGCAGGGAGCAGCCCAAGAGCCATAAAACCTTCCTGTCCTCTCAGCTGCTGAATGAGAAGGGTAAAATTCCTCTTTGTTTTTTTGCTGCTATTCAGTAGTGGGGATCAGGGAAACAGATGGTATGACATGTACTTTTGCTTCTAATCCCCACATAGTTATACTTGCTTTTGTTTTACCTTGTCCTACTTGTTTGCTATAAGAATAAATTTTCAATTGGGTAATTTGCCTCAAGGTTTATGCTTGAAAACAGCAATATATATTTCATGAAATATCACATTGAATCCCCTCATAAAGGTCAAAGGTGCCATATGGGCTTATCTGTGATTTGGTTAAGTTCTTTTCTAGTCCTTACCTTTAGTTTTCTAGTTTCAGAAGTGAGAAAGTGCAGATGGGTTGATTTTAAGTTGGTGTCTGAACATATTAAATTGTTTCAAGCATAAGAGAGATGCTTGTTTGATATGTAGATATTTCAATTTTTTAAATTATATAAAACAGTAGTGTTAAATGGCTTAAGTGAAATCTTGGGAAATTTCAATTCTGCATATGCTATGCATATATAGTTCCTTCAGTTTAAAAGAGATAAGAAGAGAGAATAATTTGATATCAGCCTACATTAGGAAAGTGTAATAATTTCTTTGGTGATTTCTGACTGTCAGTTTGTGTCTGGTGTTTTTGTGAATGTGGCTGTGTTATTGTGGATTCAATAGTGTCTTCCTATTCAAGATTTCTGTCACATGGCTTCCTTGCTCATTGCTAAATCATTGTATGAATTTATAGATTCTTGCACGGAGGGGATTTTAATGAGACCTTGAACCGTCTTGCAATGTAGGAAGCAGGGCAGGATTGTTTTGAAGCTAGATGAAGGGCTGCTTTTAAATAACTGCAGATTTCCCACAGTAAACTAAAATCCTACTATTTTATTTTCTATCTCAAAGAGATCTATCTAAAAGCATTCACATACAGGATGTTCAGATACTAAAATAATGGGGAGTACATATACCTTTATATAAAGTAATATGCATTATTTATAAAGCAGCATGACACTAAAGAACAGTAAGATGCAGAAGCAAAGTGAACAGCAACAGAAGTCATTCATTCCCTTTCCTTTCTCCTTCTTAAAGACAGGAAGAAAACCACTGAAGCTATGATGATTTGTGTTGTCTATTATAGCAACTGCATTTGAGAAACGTTTAGCAAGAGCAAGCCACAAATGCACGGCCATAACTATAAATACCACCAAAGTAAACAGAAAGCTCAAGCAATGTTTAATAGCATGTCTCCAGATAGACAGCTTTCATAACTGTGTAACTTGGTTTCCGTGTTATTGGATTTCTGTCAGAGAAATATTGCATCACTAAAATTGCTATGCTCTAAACAAAAGGATCATTACTTATTGGGACAAAAATTCTTTCTCAATCCCATGGAAATATTTTATCTTTCAAATGAGAATTTTAATTGTGTTAAAGTCATGTTAAAGTATCTATATATAAGGAGGAATTTTTTGAGGTAAGGGAATTATAATGTGATTGATTTTTAATTTGATGCCAGAAAGAGTCATTTCATTGCAATTATAGCTAAAAAAGAGGTTCACATAGAGTTTTTGATGAAAAGATGTTGAAAGTCTTTTTATTTCTTACTGCATTACTGTGTTTACTCTTAATTACATCAGTTTACATTAATACTCTATTATATAGCTTACATTTCAGCTATATTAAAATATGGCTATTTTGACTTATCAAAAACATTTGGACTGTGATTTCTGCATTTTTTTTTTTTGAATGAAAACATACAAAATGACAATTATCATCTAACATCTCTGACTTTTCCTTGAATTTGGAAAGGTAAAGAGAAAGAAGACTTAGTTTTACCACATAATCCACATAATACAGCCTGCGGAGACCGTGTATGTATAAAATATTTAATTATCTTCATAAAAATGATTCAGCAATTCTCAGGAAAACAAATGTAGTGTTCATAAGCTTAGAAAAATTCTGTTTTATTTACATATACTGTTTTTGTACAAATACTATGCAACTCTAATATGGTAAGAATGAGTGTTTGCTGCAGCTTCCTGTCATCTAAGATCTTACATACACATAAACATTATAATAAAAGTTGATCCAGACACATTTAGAAGGTGGTCTAATATTGAAATAATTCCAAGAGGATGCCTCTTGTTTTGCATATAATATAAATTAAATAGTTTTATATGTATATATATATGTACATACACACACATATATAAGTTGTTATTTTATGTTAAAAATGTAGCTAAGGAATTGTCTTGTTTATATTCTGGAAATAGTTGTCTTCCTGCTAACAAAACACATCGATAGTGTGGACCATTTTTAGAGAGTGGTAATGAAATCTTATTGGGGATCCAAGAATAAGACAGAAGATTGATTGCTTACCATAACTGAAATCTAAATACTTAAAAGAAGAACAACCAAACACATGTGAAAGGCAGAACACTGTAGCAGCCGTTGTAGAGGGAGAAGATGTATTTATAGGAGTGAGATTGTACCCACACACTTTTGTATTTAAAATTTTGTATGCAAACATAAATAATTATTAAAAAATGTTTTCTACATAGAGATTAGAAAGAAAATAATAAATAAAATAATCAAAAGAGAGTCTTCTGAATCTGTGATTAAAGTGAAAGAGTTGAAAAATACAGAAGTAGTAAAGCAATGAAATTACAGATAAACAGGGGAAAAAAAAAAAAAAAAAAGAATGCATGAGGGATCTTAGTTCAGAATGATAATTCAAAGCAGAGGCAGATAAAGTGCCATGCAGTAAACTCCTTCCAAACTATGAAAGATGGCAACTCAAGGAATGGTTAAAATACTTAGAGATGACCAACATGAGACTGAAGAACTCAGAGTAAGAAATCAGTAATTTAGAGGTCAGGCCATAAGTACACCATCGCTATTACTATCCAAACTGACATAAACTATTGGAATAACTTTAAATGTACATGAGATTACTCCTCAGAAACTACAAAGCCACTTATATTTCTTACAAGTTATATTCTTTGCAGTTGGTGACTGTATAGAAAAGCTATACAGTCACCCTGCCCCCTCTCTATTTTATAATAGCCCCTCTCTATTTTCTCCCTCTCAATTTTATAATAGCACATCTGCAAACTGAGGCACCGCTCTGTAGAGATTTTGTATTTAAAGCATGAGCTCCCTCTGCCTGCATATTAGAAGCTTGCATTTAAAAGGATGATTTAATAAAGTAGCATGAGAAATCCTGATCTTTCCTCTCCCCTCCCTTAGAAATTTCCAACATGAAACATGTTTAAATACATTTTATTTAAATACATTTTTAAGTAAGGGAGGGCTACAGTGTTGAAGCTGCAGATTAACTATGGTGTTGTGGTCTCCCAGTCTCTTGCTGTGAAACAACGTAGCGTTTTAGGTTACTGAACCTGTTTGCTAATGATGTTAGGTTCCATATTACTGTGTATTTTGTGAATATTAATAGATTAAGGGAAATGGAAAGCTATTTGGACTTAATGTGTTCTTTACAATACGAAAAAAAAAAAAAAGATATGATGGCTTGATTGACTTTCTAATTTTAGATGGCTTCTCTGATCTTCCTCAGTGTGTTACTTCAAGACATAGTTCTCTTTAAAGGACTTCTGCCTTGGATTGTGGTTATTCTAATGCATAACTAGCTGAGAAATTTATATCCTCTTTTGCACACTGAGGCATCACATCTATGGTTCATCTCTCCCTCTCCTTTTTTTCTCTCCCATCCAGTCAGTCACATGCAAATTTGAATAAACTGTCTTTTGCAGAGTTTACCTATGATTTACCTTTGACTGAAATTTTTGTTTGCTTTTCTGAGCAGTAGGATCACATCTCTCATGACACAGACATTGGCAATTATAAAGAAAGAGTAATAAAGTGGTTTTGTTTTTTCTTTCCAAACTCTAAACCATCTTAATTGGTACACAATGTCCTTTCCTACTATGCACAGTGCAAGTAGTTTATGACCAATGCACATAAATATTGACTCCTGTCACAAATATCTGTGTTTTTCTGTGTTCTTCTTTAGAAAAATAACAGAAAGAATCTCCAATTGCTATAGACATCTCAAAATATTAATTTTGAAAGACAGGAAAATGTGAAAATGAACAGAATTGATGCATGGATTTTATTTAGGATATTTTTTCTTTTAATGCAAACTATGCAATGGATCTTAAAAAAAAATCTAAATTATGGAGTAGACATATGTTAATGACACAGAAGCTGAATACAATTATCTAGAGTTCCTGAACTTCATAATCATTCTGAGAGAAATAAATTAATTCTAGAAAAAAAATATAAAAGAAAAAGAAAGAGAAAAAGAATAGTGTGAGCATTCAGCTTCTAGGGATAATAACCTATAATCTGTAAACAATCCTGTGTGACAGAGATAAGTATTGTATGCTCATAAGGAACCAAAAGGCCAGAAGGCAAAAAGAGATGGCAATTAATTGGCCGCAGAAGCAAGAAGTCACGCTGCAGTTTCATTAAATTTGGGGTTTTAACAACATCTGAAACAGGATGAGAGAGAGTACTAGAAGGATGGCACTGGATGTCAGGCACATTTCTGTGCTCTTGAGACTGTCATAGTTATTTAAGTAAAATCGTCAAGTACCAGGGACTTATTAGAAATGGACTTTCACCCTTGGGGAAAGAAAGACACTAAAGTCTGAAAGGAGTTGTTCACAAGAACTGATGTAATGAGAGGACATGTTGATGCTTTTTATGGATTCTTCTTTCTTGCTTATGCACATTTAAAAGATCTTTGTTCCTGACTAAAAAGAGATTACAAAAATACAGATCTTGCTTTACAGCTAAACTTAATATTCATGCCCCAAAAAAAGTCAGTCATAAAAAGCCTGCTAATTCTTTAATGATTTGTTGAAGTAGGATATTTAACAAGTTTCTGTATATTTTATTAATATTATAGTGAAATTTCACTTTACAAGTACAGCATATTTTAGCTCTTAACATCTGAAGATTCACAGATTTTCCAACACCTGTAATACCCCAAGAATATTGATATGGAAGGTAAAGATTTTATTTCACAAATTTCCTCCTTTGTCATACTTCTCCTGTCCAGGGCACAAAGAAATAAATAGCAGAATTTTTATTTAATATCTACTCCGGGCTAGGATTATTCAAGCCAAAAATGAATGAGGAAGTATGTTGTGTTAGTCATACCTTCCCACTTCCCAGGAGACTCACAAAAGCTAATATGTTTACTACACAGGGGTGTTTCTATGTAACTAAAAGCTGAATGGAATTATCCTGGATCTGAATTTTAATCTGCCACATTTATTGGTACTTACCAATAAATAAAAAAGTAATGTGATCCTCAATTCTAACGTTAGGCTAATATATTTCCTAAAATGGCTGAAAATCAGTTATTTTCTATTTGTTTAGTTGATTATAGAAGGTCAATCATAGTATCACTTCCTTTTTCCATTTTCTTAAAATTCCTTTCTACTTCAAGGAGTGCATAATATATTAAAGCGTCTGTTAATTTCAGTTGAGATTTTATTGCAATTGTTAGTTGCTAAATGACATCATTTTTGCAAGTCAGAAAGATGCATTTTGTTTCATGTTCTGGTCAAAATAGTCTTTTAACATTACAACCAGTTTGGCTGCTGCACTCTTCAGCCTACATCTGTTTTAACTCTGATTCCATTTAGAAACACAAATTCAAGCATAGTTCAAGGTTGTCTTAAAATCTTACTACAGTGCTTAAGTCCCTTGTAATATAATAGTCCAACCTTTTTTTTTTTTTTTTTTTTTTTTTTTTTTTTTTTTT
>VZSG01000586.1:179523-189558 GCA_013398315.1 Nothoprocta pentlandii | reverse complement strand
TCTCTCTCTCTCTCTCTCTTTCTCTCTTTCTCTCTCTCTATTTTTCTCTCTTTCTCTCTTTCTTTCTCTCTTCACCTTTTTTTTTTTTCCGTTTCTGCCTCTCTTGAGAAGGAGAGATGGCAGTGCAATTACTTTAATAGGAAAAGTGTGTGACTCATGCAGTCCTACAAGGTGTTCTTGACCACCTTCCGAACCAAGGGCCTTTGCTCAATATTTCATTGCTATGAGTATTATGAAAGCATTTCCCTAAGGCTGTGTTTCAGGCTCCCTGCAGACTAGCTTGTTTCTGCATCAGTTATTGCATCAGGTTGCATCAGCTTCTCAATAGAAAAGAACTGACATAATTAGCTGATATGAAAGGCTGGGAGTCTGGAGCTAGACTTTTAGTTCCTTAGGTATTACTCTAGCCTTACAAGGGAAACCATGATAGCACAGGTTGTTCAGAACTATTGCCACTCCTAATCACTTGTAAATCTCCCTGCCAGAGTAATTGCTAAGAATCTCTCAGCCCAGAGATTTTGTTTTAGACTCACACATAATTTATTTAGCCATCAGGCAACATAGCTGCAAGCAAGTAAGCTATTACATTTGAATGAGACACATTTGTTTTTAAACATAGTGAATACAGTATAAGATATATATGTGCTTTTTGTTGCCAAGTTATTGATGCAGTCCTATACTGATGTAGGTACTTGGTTTTATTACTTTATTCAAATAGCTGTGTCGTGTAATTCACCAGCAGCATTGACAAAAAAAAGGAGACTAAATGGACGAAAACTGACTGCAGCTGAGAGACTGAAAGTAAATCTGGCAAAATTAGTAGTGGTGATGAAACAAGTGGTTTGTACTATCTAATGCTCAGTCTCTCTCTCTTGTTTTTTTTTTTTTTTTTTTTTTTTTTAGTTATATGTATAAAACTTAGCTTGCCTGAGAAGTTGATCTTCAGTGCAGGATAGGTTTATGAATATTTACCCTGAGGATGGAGTAAACACTGTGAATAATTGGAAATCAAGTATATTAAATGTTTTTAAATCTAGATTAAAGCTAGACGTCATGTAGAAGAAACATAGACCGCAGTATGTACAAATAATATTAAGTACAGAAGCTGTTAGGCTTGTCATAGGATGGAGTGGCCGACACTCCAGAGGGCTGTGCTGCCATTCAGAGGGACCTGGACAGGTTGGAGAGTTAGGTAGAGAGGAACCTCATGAGATTCAACAAGGACGAGTACAGGGTTCTACACCTGTAGGAGAATAACCCCAGGCACAGAGTACAGAGTAGGAGTTGAACTGCTGGAAAGCAGATCCGTGGAGAAGAAGTTAACAAGAAGTTAACCAAGAGTCAGCAGCGTGCCTTGTGGCCAGCAGGCAGAGAGAAGGGATCTGCCCCTCTCCTCTGCTCTGGTGAGGCAGCACCTGGAGTACTGGTGGCAGCTCTGGGCTCCCCAGTGTAAGAGGGATGTGGAGCTTCTAGAGAAGGTCCGGCATAGAGCAACAAAGATGATTAAGGGACTGGGAAATCTCTTGTATAAGGAAAGACTAAGCAATCTTGGCCTGTTCAGCCTAGGAAAGAGAAGACAGAGGAGATGTAATCAATGTGTATAATGACTTGTGGGGTGAGTGTAGGGAGGCAGGGGCCAAGCTCTTCTCAGTGATGGTGAGTGATAGGACAAGGGGCAATGGGTATAAGATGAAGCACAGGAAGTTCCATCTCCATGTGAGGAAGAACTTTACTGTTAGGGTGACAGAGCACTGGAACAGACTGCCTATGGAGGTTGTGGAGTCTCCTTCCCTGGAGGTCTCCCAAACCTGCCTGGATGCCACCATGTGCTACATGCTCTAGGTGTCCCTGCTTGAGCAGGGAGGTTGGACTAAATGAGCTCTGGAGGTCTCTTCCAACCTTAACCATTCTGTGATTAATATCTGCCTGCCCATATTTAGAAACGATATGGTGGTATATGTAACATTTATGCTCACTCTGCTCAAAAGTCTCAATAAAATCAACCCTACAGTATTTAACATCAGAATATAATCTTTACATACAGCTACAGGAACTACATTTTTGTAGCATTTCTTATTTTATGCAGCCCTGGAGTTTGCTTAAAGGTATTTGCAGAACATTAAAATGACCTCTCTAGATCACCTGAGTATGGAATAAATTGAACTTTTTTTGATTGATTAGTCAATTACAAAAAAGCACTGTAGTTTATACCCTTGCATATTAATGGACATCTTCTTAGGCAATAGAGGGAATTCAAGATCTATAAATATATCAAATGGAATAAGTATGCAGAGAAAAAGGGAGATTTTAAAAGTCATATTCTTCAGTGAGAGAAGGATGTTTGTTTATTTGCTTATTTACTTTGCAATGTTTGCCATCTTTACTATCATTTCAGTCTTTCTCTTTTGTTTTTCCTACTTACCTTGCATTTTTTCATAAGTGCCTGCCTGCAACAGCATTCTAATAACTCTGATAACATCCAGGGTTTCCTTTAAAAGGAGACAAATGTATAGATAAAATAGCACTGATATGTTCAAATTCACATGTCGGCGATCAGATTTACATGAAAAGCTCTTTTTTAGGACAAGTCCTTGTTCTCATTTTGAACTCAACCATTCTTTTAGCAACAGTTGAAGTACCTGCAGCATTAAGCAAGTACAAAAGAAGATGATATCTCCATTATGAGATAGATTTACATTAATTAGGGATAGGGGATCACTTCAGGCAAAATTCAGCCCAGCTCTTCTTTCACCACACTCAGACTCCTTGATCTAAACTCCCAGAAAAGGGAGAAAGAAGTACAACGTAGAACACTTTGCCAGTATGCATCCACAAATATGTCAACCAAATTAAAGTTCTTGATCAGATCTAGGGAATATCATGAATTGTTATGAAGAACAAGTCCCAGTACAACATCATCTGCAACAAAAGGTGAATATTAAGTCAAGCCAAGAGCTGCACAAATATACTTTCTCACTAACAAGCTCTTCCACACCATCTACTGCCTAATTTTGATTATGCGCTTCTTTGTGATATGAGCTGTTAAACTGTGCAATGTCAGTCAGAGCTATTAAGACATGTTAGCCAAGTAGATGGGAAAATTACTTGTGGTCTAGAATGTCTCTCTAATTTATAGACTTTGTAGACTTATAATGACTACAAGACATATGTTATACTAGTTAAAAATGTTAGCTTGCTGAATAGTATAAACCATAGCAGCATGTTAGTGTCTTGTATTTTGTCATGAAAACATGCCATGTGGACATCTTGTCTCTTCAAAGGTATTGAAGATCGGTTCAGCTCAGAAGTGTTTAACCCCTAAAAAAAAAGTCTTTTTCATAGTTGAGAAGGCTCTGTAATGCAGGCAAGTAACATAGTCAGAGTTCAGTAATCAGTGTTAGCTTGGCAATAGTTGTTTTAAATCGTCCTTTCCAAATCACTGAAGTGAAAGAGTGAGAGCTGCTCACTCTCTTCTCTGTCTGGAAACTCCATCATAAAATCGCAGTCTTCACAGATATGTTTCTTTACAAGCAAAACTGAATAAAATCATTATTGCAAATTAATTACTTAGTTTTCTTTTCCTGTAGGAAAACCAAAAGTTGTTCATGTCCTTTGATCATTTTCTTAATGCTAGTCCTTCATAAGGAAGAGACTATCTATATGTCAGCACAGTACATATAAGTACAATGTATTGTACATTATGTACAATAAGTACATAACAAGTTTTTTTTTTTTTTTTTTTTTTTTTTTTTTTNTTTTTTTTTTTTTTTTTTAACTAAGTTGTTGAATTGGGAGTAATTGGGAGTAATATTAACAGAATCTCCATAAATTGACCTTTTAGGTTTAGCTGGGAAGCTATCTTTTGAATAATAATTATAAGCAAAAAAATCCAATAGCATCCTCCCAAACAAACAAACAAAGAAAAAACAAACCATAAACAGGGAAAAGCTGGGCTGCACTATAAGGAAAATAAAACGATGAGCCAAGGGTGACAGTGAGGCAGGGAGAGTCTTCACCAGCAAGGGTGCAGCCCAGCACTTCCTGAGCCAGGGGAACAGAGCAAGACCAGATGCAGGAGCCAGGTTTGGCCAGTGCTGGCCAGGCAAGGTGGTCATGAAATGACAGGTCCAGGGCCAAGGCAGTGCTCAGCAAGGCAGGGATGAGCAAGACGCACAGACAGAGCACAGTTGTAGCTCTGGGTAGTTCTGGCACAGCACAAAGAGGGAGCAGGCAGAGCAGGTGCTGCGGTGCAAGGAGGTGAGTGCCCCCAGTCCATGGCACCACAGCCATGCTGGCCCTGAGCAGGGGCCAGGAAACTAAGAAAATGAATTTCCCAGTGCTTGTGCTGCTCCTATTTAGCACAAAACAGCAAATGTGTATGATGGATGAGTTCCAGTTTTCATCTCCTTCTTCTCCATAGCAGAATTTAAGGCTACATTTCTTACCTGGTATCATCTTACCTGGCTGGTATCATAACCCCCATATCATGTAGGATGAGCTGAGCTAAGTAATGACATTAGTCAACTTCCCGGTGAGGCTAGCAAAAAATATATAATAATAGTAATAACAATGATAACGATAATGATAATAATGATAATGATAATTCCTTATCAAGTAACTGCTTGTTCTTCTATATCCACTGATTTGCGAATTTGGAACATATTTGAGAAAAGGAATCACTCCCTGATCCTGAGAAAATCCGTAGGTCTTTAGAACAGTGCTTAATGGCAAGGATTGATTTGTAAATCACTCTATTAAACTAAAAAGTAGTATTCTTACTAGCAATGCACCTTGAGCATAGCAACTTCAACTAAGAAGCCAGACTCTGTGGCTTTTGGATTCTTTTTTTTTTTTTTTTTTTTTTTTTTTTTTTTTTTTTTTTTTTTTTTTTTTTTTTTTTTTTTTTTTTTTTTTTTTTTTTTTTTTTCAGTGGAATATGACACTATAAGTGGACAAATTGCTTTAAAAGATCTAAGAAAAATGTGTATTTATACAAATATTTCCACACCTATGCATTGTCTTCTTCTTGCTTTCTAGACTTTCTTTTTGTTCATGTTTATGAATGATTCTTACATATATTTACTTTTTTCTCATTTAGACTATCAAAGCACATGTCAATCATTTACAAGGATCTTAGTTTGCATGTAAGTTTAACTGCTGGTCCTGGGGATCTTTATTTAAATGAGAATTGGACGTCTTTTTAGGCATCAGAATTTAACATCAGAATGCTAGGTTTTCATTTACTTAAGTTATTTACTTATATATTCTTTAGGAATATTGATTCACTAAAACACTTTTTTTTTTTTTTTTTTTTTTTTTGCTTTAGACGGTATCTGTATGCCTAAGGTTATTGAAAGCCTGAAGAGAAATGAATGACGGGAAGTTTTGAAAAAATCTCTATGGATATCTATCCAATTTGATTTTTATATATTTTCTAATTGCTTTTTAAAATCTGTCAACAGCTATTTGAAGAACATCCAAGTCAAAAAATAAGGTTTCAAGATGTGCTCTAGCCAATGTTAGCAGATAAAAATGTGGTACCTCCTGGGCTGTGGTTTTGTACGAAACTTTCTGCTGAGAACAGTGAAAATTCAATCAAAAAAAAAAAAAGTGTTGGACATACTGATTCTTATGATTTTTTGGAATAATTTGTATTTGCAACATTCTAAAAATATTATTATATAATCTAGAAGTCTATGCAATAAATGTAGCTTGTAGTGAAGTTTGGTACTGATAGTAGAAAATCTTGATAATATAAATTAAAATATTTAGCAACCACTGTTAATGCTGTCTTAATTAGTATCAGCAGTATAATAAATAGATGGAATGATTCTAAGTATAATGGCAGGAATAGACAAATATGATTTGACATAATACCTTTAGAGAGCAACTAATGTTTGAGTTTTGCGTTGCTTAGAGATATTTTTCCATCCCAAAGGCATTTAAAAACATAAAACAGTATGAGGAGACTTTCATTTTGAAGGTAATACAGACAAAACCCAAAATCTTCACCTATAATATCACCAAGCATTTGTCAGAGCTCTGCTAAGATGTAGTTTCATATCTAACTTGTTACGACTCCGAGATGTTGCCCAGTCTCTTTTCCCCTCCCTGTTCCCCATATCTTTTGCCTTTGTCTAGATGCCAAGGAAATTGAGCTGGTTCAGCTGTTTCACTTCTTGGTATGTGAGGAGGAATTAATTTTATATCTAGAAAATTGTCTGTCTCATCTAGAGGTGGGCAAGTACCCACATAGACTTGTGTACAGTGTGACAGCTTAAAGCACTCTCTACCCTGGCAGTGTGTTAAGGAACTGCTGTGCTCAGCCTCCTATTGTAGCCTGGGATGGAAATAAATAGTGCCCAGAGGTGGGAGGAGGCACTGCTGAAAGGTGACACACTTTACCATCTCTTAGCACAAATTTTGCTGTGCACCACTGCTCCTCCCTAGCGCTTTGCTGTGAGGAGATTTTTGCAGTTGGACTCTTGGTGGAACTGCTTGTAGGAATGCTCATTTCAGTCAACGTCAACTGGATTAGCACGGTCCTATTGTTCAACTTGCAAAGGTCATGGTTGTTTTTGACTAAAATGTATTAAGAGTTGCTCAAATGAACAGTTCAGGCAGAGAACTGGAAAGATCAATTAACTTTTGCAGCGAGTAACTTTTTGCAGGGGGGTGGTTACAGCAGTCTCTTGATTCTGCTTTGCACTTACTTACAATGCATATTTTAAGTGCCCAGGAAACTTTAACCAGTTGCTTTCAGTACCTATAAAACATAAAGGACATTTCTGTGAGAATATTAATCTTCCTTGGGGCACAGAGGTATCTGTATTAGCTACTGTAAAATTCAAAAAAAAAGCCTTCACTACAGTTCCACAGGGGTGTTGGAGATGCCATCATTGCTAAAACCAGGTTAGCATTCATTGACCTCCCACTTTTGCCTGCACTGAAATGTCTTTCATACATTCCTACTTAAAAGCAAACAAGTAAGCTCCTGATGAACTTTTCTTTCTGTTGTATGTCACTCTTCTACAGCACAGTTATCTACACAGTTATCTACATGATGGCTTCCTAGATTTTATTACCCTTTAGTATTATGAACAAGCTATATGCTGTATGATTATTACATATGGACATGACAGCATGATGGGACAGAGAAATATTTTGATAGTTATACTGAGTCAGTTCAAAGATTACTCTGGTTCCATACAATCTCTGATATAGCTGGGAGCAGATACTGACCTGAGAACATACACAGAAAGTAACTTTTCTGTCATACTGCTCTGGAAATCAATAGTTTAGGATCTATGCTTTAGGTTGCATTTTCATCCCATCTTTCCTAATAGCCAGTGATATTAATTGTTTTGAGACTATTTGTATTTAGTCATCTGCAGCAGTCTGTGGTCAGGAGCTCCACAATATAATTATGTGTGGTTTAAAAAATGGACTATCTTGATTAATGGACTATCTTGATTGTTGCTTTCTGCCTGATAATTCCATATGACTGGAATTATATTCAGCTTCTTATATTTAGCCTGTTGTTTGAATAGTAATAGATAAGAGTTACTTTTTCCCTATAGATATTGCTTTGCATTATTGCCTAACATCATAAAACCCTACAGCTCTTCTCATTCATCTCGAGATGTTATAAGTTTAAATAATTTTGCATAATTTGAAAACTGATCTTGAATAACTTAAAAATGCATTAAGTAGCTTCAGTGGGGGAAGAAAAGAAAAAAAAATCGGGTCTAGCAATATCTCTGTCATCTTTCTGTTCTGCATGAATGCTCTATTTTACAAGTTCAATTTTCTGACCTTACCTTCTTTGAACTGGAATCTCATTTCCAAGACCCAGATATGCTTCTGGATGTGATCCAAATATTTATTACGCTGTAAATCAGACTGGGTTTTGGGACTTGTCTTAAGCAAGGTCAGTGTTTTTTTTCCTTAAGGCAAAAAAGGTGGAGATTTATTTTGGAAGCTGGAGGAAATGCAAGGACACTTAAGCATAAAAAGCCTCTGATTCTTTGATTATTACAAGTAGCTTTCTTTTTAAGATTTTTGAGAAGGAAGAGTGAAAGAGAGAAAACAAAAGGAACAAAAGAAAAAAATAATTATTTCCTTGAGTTATCACAAATTCCTGGTAACTAAAAAGGTGTGTGGTTTTTTTTTAATCAAATATTAGCAACAATGCAGCTAACATTTGGGCTTTGATTTTTGTTTTCTTAGCTGAGAGCCAAACTTATATGACAAATGAAAGTGTTCCAGTTTTATCATAAGTTATACAAGGCTAGGTCATAGCAAAATAATGAGATAAAATTAACTTTTTCTTTTGATTTACCTAAAGGTAAAATGGAAATGCTCAGCTAATATTATGATTAATTCAGAGACCAAGAAATAATAAATATAAAATAATTGAAAATCCCAAATCTTTCAGACTGCTGTAAGTGGTTAAGTTAATGTTAATGGAAGGAATATATAGGAAAAAACATACATTTGCATACGTTTAAATTGTCCCTAATAGAAATGGGTATTTTTGATATTTTGTTTTGCTTTTATTAAAAATTATTACTTTCTAGTTTAAGTAATTGTATGATGGGAGGCAAGAATACCTATTTACCTTTTTTTTGACTGACTAAATCTTACTTTCCAGTAGCTGTTCTTAGCTGTTTCTATTCTTAATTTGGTATTTCATTTTGGTATTTTTAATTTGGCATTTAGTAAAATATCAAATTTTCTGATTTGGGGTTTTTTTTTGTATTTAATCTTCCTGTCATCACCTCCAAAATCATCCACACAAACTATCTGATGCCAGCATTGATCTACTGATCTCTGACATTCTCTAATGTGACTCCTCATGAGTACTGCTGCTAAAATAGATAATCTTTGCAAAATCTGTTGCCATATTTAATGGACTTTTTTTTTTTTTTTTTTTATAAGCACACCTGGCAAGGAATAAAACATATGCATGCTATTAAAATTACTTATCTCCACATAAAAGTGGCCTCATTCAAGCTGCCATATTAGGAAGATCCATTGCTCACTTAGCCTAGATTGCCAAAAATTATCTGGCAGAAAATTTTCTCTTGACTTTTCATGGGTTAAAAGTATGTTAAGAATTTTAACAGTGCACCACTATAAAGCATATTTTGACTGATCATAACTCTTCTTTTTTAGATGAGTTTCAGATCTAAGTTTCAGATCAGATTTTTTTTCCCACTGACTTCAGAGGAAAACCTGATGGCTAATTAGGCAGTAATTGTATTAGATATCTCTAAGTTAGATAAAATGAGTGACACTTCCACAGATTCACTGTCTATTGCTACCTTTTCTTTGCTAAATCCATGTTAAGATCATTACCTCTCCCAGATAATTTTTTTGTTCAAGGCTAGATTCATATTAAAGCTGTTGCCAACGGTGAGCATTAAGTTCTTTACAACATTGACATTTTAATATGTGCTAATGTGAAGTATTCAGTCAAAACTTCATAAAAACAAATAGAAGAAGCTGGTTAATTTTTCCCTCTACTCTTTTTTGCTTCTAAACTATTTTGTTTTGGCTTCACTTTTTAATCTCTTCACCATTCAAACTATTCATGATATGTATTGCCAGACTAGCAACTTCATTTCATATTAGAAGACTCTTGCCATATATAACTGACACCATCATTACATCAAAGAGATATTTTAGAAACCATTCCCTGAATATGGTTTCTTAATTGAAATATCTTCTTATTTCAATTTCCTTCTTTTTATAATAAATTTTATTGAATATGATTTTAGAAGCTGAAAGGGCATACCACTGAGTTAAAACTGAATTTGCCAAGCAAAAGCATTTCAACCGCTTATGACATAATGCTTGTGATTAAATTGAATTTGCATGCTTAAATAATATCATATTTCATTAGCTTTTTTTACCCCTATTAGTTGTTGAATATATCCTTAAAATTGTGGCAATATTGTTGGTAATAAGTCAAACTGTAACTGATAGATGGCCAAGTATTTTATAGGGTACCTCTTTTTTTTTTTTTTTTTT
>VZSG01000586.1:167366-178238 GCA_013398315.1 Nothoprocta pentlandii | reverse complement strand
GTCGTTAATGAATAAGTTGAACAGGACCGGACCGAGAACTGACCCCCTGGGGGACACCACTAAGTACAGGCCTCCAGCTGGACTCCGCACAACCACTCTCTGCACCCTGCCATCGAGCCAATTCCTAATCCACCTCCCCGTCCACTCATCTATCCCATTTAAAATGCAAAAGAAATCCCAAGAAAAAAAAAATAAATTCATAAATAATCATCTGGTATTAAATTTGGTCTTTTACATACTCGTTTAGTCCTCAGTGTTGTAATCACTCCTTACCCCTTTGCCTCTGAACTGAAATCAGTCATTTCTCTTTTTTTTTTAATCACTCATTTCCTTACCTCTTTCTCATTTGTATTTCTCCCCACACACTTTTCCCTCTCTACCCCTTATTTTCAGAGTTTCCTGTTGCCTAAGCTGTCCCTGTCTTACTTTTGTTCCTCCCAGTGTATTTCATACCTCTGCTTTAACACTTGTTCTGTTACATATTATTGCTCCCTTATGTTTCCATCTTTTTACTTTGTTCCAGCATGCAGACTGAATTTTCTGTTTTTTTTCTCTCACTTCACTTTTCACTTCCCTTTTCACTTGCCCTTGAGTGCTCAGAGTTCCCAGAGTTTGTAGTGAAAGTTGAGATTTATGATATTTTAAGGGATTTTATGCCATTCTTCAGAATATAGGATAAACTTCATTTGACATTCAGCACATTGACTTCAAACACTTCTAATGTGAACATCATCTGAAATTAGATGTTCTTCAAAATTAGCTCCATAACTAATCTTTCCCACAAACTACTATATCTTTATGATTCTGATTCAACTCACAGATTTTATAATTCAGATGCTTTAAATGTTTTTTGACCAATCAACAGTCGATTTTCAGTGAAAATAGCAAAAAGAAGAAAAGAAGTTCCTTTTCTATTATATATATATATTATGAAATACTACTTTAAAATACAATAAAAATGAATTTTCAAATATAGGTATGAAAATACAAATAAAGGATGTCTTCAACTTTAGAGAGCCTTAGACAAAATACCACAACAACAAAATAGGAAGTCTGTCTCAAGAAAACTCAGATAACTAACTTATTATTTTATGAATTACATTATTATTATTTTATTATATGAATACTACCTTTCAAGGACCTCATTATGGTCTAAAATTGGAACTGAACATCCCTAATTGTGCTTACTTCTACTTACTTCTACACAATAGTGTAGAATGGAATTTAGGAATTAAAGCCCTTCAAATGGTTTGAAAATTCTTTTAAAAAATAAGTAGTCTAATTGTTCAGGTATGATGGTAAATACTGTTACATCACTAATCTGTAACCTTGATTCAAGATTTCTTTTCCCAAACTTTTTTTTTTCTTTACAAAATTTGCTTTTAATTTGTAAGATTGGGCCAATGTTAGGTAATCTGATATTCTCTGATGGAATATTTATCAAAATGTTTTCCACACTGATTCAGCAAGTTATTGAATTATGTAGCCATGTTACTTAGTTATATGGAAAAGATACACATTCACATCTCCAGAGAGATGCCACATGTATTGCTTACTAATTAACATACATATAGTCAAAATGAGTTTTTTTTTTTTTTTTTTAAATCTTGATTTTAACTTTGTATATCCTTGTCAATCCAGGAAGAATGGTTTTCAACCACAGTACCATCTCACTTCAGCCCATTCTAGAAATTGTCTAGAACTATATAATGAATTGAATAAAAACCTTATGGACATTTCTAGCATAACCTATTATAACACTTGTGGGCAAGACAGAAGGAAAAGTAACTGGAGAGGATAGAGAGAAGAAAGATAAGCAGCAGCTATGAAGGAGAGCATCAGAACATAAAAATGGCCTTATTGTATCAGACTGCTGATCCACCTGTCTGTCTTCAGCATTGTATAAGAAATAGAATGCCACCAGGGCACACTGATGCCTCATGATCATCTTGTCATCCACCGTGACGCCCAGGTCCCTCTCAGCAGGGGTGGAAGTGAAGCTCACCAGCCTGTAGTTGCCCGGGTCCTCCTTCTTGCCTTTTTTGAAGACTGGTGTGGCATTGGCTTTCTTCCAGTTGTCAGGCACCTGCCCATTCTCCAGGACCTTCTGAAGACGATGGAGAGCGGTTTAGCTAGGACATCCACCAGTTCACACAACACTCTGGAGTGCACCCCATCAAGGCCCATGGATTTATGGGTATTGAGTTTCCTTAGGTATTCTCTGACCCAATCTTCCTCTACGCATGTATATATGTGTTTGTATGTGTGTTTCTGACATGAGTTCATGAGTGTGATCAAGAGTTTATGAGTGTGATCTGACATGAGTTTAAAAGCACAGAAAATTCTTATCCCTTTTTTGTAATCAATAAGAAATTAAGCTCTCTCATGCTTTTTTCTTTAGTGAATAATTAGTTTCATTTACTCAAAGTAAATAAGATATAAGACTTTATAATATGAAAACAACAAGTGTAGTAAAATTTAATATAGCTTCCAAACCAAAGGTTAACTACACAGCTCCAAAAGAGGCCATATTTCCCTGGTCTTTGCATTGAGTATTCAGATTGCAGTGAGTATTTTCAGAATCCCTTCTGATTTTGCCATTTTGAACTCTGACTTGCATTTAACCTTTATGTTACAGCAACTGCTACAGCAATAGTAATAATGTATGCCATCTTTGTCATTCATTTTGCAGCCCTGTGTTTATTTTTCCCGTTGTTTATTGGGAGGACGCCTCAGAGACAGGGAGTGAATGCCTAAAGTATCAATAAGCCGTATCACATACAGAAACAGGAGACAGAAGAATAAACGATGAATTTGAGAGCTAGAACACAGAAAGAATGAGGAAAAGATCTTTGCATAGTAGCTTACAGAAAGGAAAAAACAAGTGAAGGAATTAATGTAAAAGCAAATAAAACATAACACATGAAAATTCTACTGCTGCTGCTACTACTGCTACTACTAAAAGACAATAAGTAACATAAAAATAAAATACTAGACAAGTTAGTGTGACTGAAAAAATAGAATGGTTAGTATGGATTGATGTGGTTATGGAGAACATGAATTCTTTCCCAAGATCAACTGAGGAAGATGAAACAAACAAACACGAAAGAAAAGATATGATACAGCTCAGTGTTTCTTTTAAGAAACTATAATACTTGGTACTACAGTTAAAGCTATTTTTTTTTGACACATAAAAAAAAAAAAAAAAGTGGGCTAATCATATGTGTGAACAGTTTCACTCTAAGTAACAACTGAAAAACTAAAATTTCACTGCCTGTAACACATCCTGTAATACATCCAGTATTTTGCAGCACTGTTGCTGTAGCCTGGCTGTCCTGCTGGAGTAACCTAGTCCATCTGTCTGTGCACTGTCTGTGAGAATAGTGTGTGGAGAGTGGTCTAGACACAGTGTCTAGACACTCATACTTTAATGACAGCTTATACTTCAATATTGAACTCTGTAGTGAATTGCCATGTTAATAGAAACATGCCACTATGCACTTTTTTTTTTCTTTTTTTTTTTTTAGTATTTAGCATTGTTTTCATTATCTTTCTCTTTTGTATTATAAATTCCAGGCTCATCAAAAGCATCTGCTCACACAAATATTCAGTGCAACACTAAGTAGAAATCTAATCAAGAAAATCTGCTAGTTGATTCCTCTTTTCTGTACCTGATTATATGGTATAGTATTTCTGGGACAGATTTCCAAAGGGATTTAGGTTCTTGACCTCCACTGAAACAATGAAATCAGAGTACTTAAATATCAAAATGCTTTATGAAAACTATTCTTTCTTATGCAGAAGATTACAATTTACCTCCCTCTGACATTCAATTTGTTCTCCCTATCCCACATTTGTTATAGAAGTTTAGATATTCTACTGAAAACCTAAATAAAATGACAATTTACATTATTTTAAATAATGAATATAAATGATATGGAATAATAGATTGCTAAAGTGATATAGATTAATATTTTTTCTTCTCTATATTTTAGGAACACTGCTATTTGTAACGTACTGAAATCATATTCATTTCATATTATTGACTAACTTCTAAATCATATTTTCAGTTCCTTTCTTAATAATACTCAAACAGTGATTTTTGTTTCAAGTTGAAAATGAAATTAAAATATCTGAAAATATGGTCAGGGCTAAGCTAATTCTTGGTACTTGACACTCTGTGAAGAAAAAAAAAAAAAAAATTTCCTCAAAGGAAAATTTGCCACCCTGGTAGCTTCTCTTTATTGAACCTTATGAATAATAGCTGCCCTATTCAATATTTCTGAGCCACTTTACAGCAGAGGAGATTTACCCCCATGGGTCAGGAAACATGTCTAGATCTTAGCAAATATGTAAATGTAGATGGAGATAACATTCTTTTGCTCTTTTGTTCAAGATATACACATTAAAGTTATAATTATTGCTTCTCTTTCCATATCATTTGGAAGCCCACAAGGAAAAAGATAACTCCTCCATATTTTCTGCCTTTAAAATATCTGTGATTTTTCAACACATACTTGAGCTATTTCTGTAGAAGCACTGCTTCCAAATGCCATCTACTTGCAATTCATGCGCACTCCACACAACAAGCTCTCAAGTAGCAAACAAACTAAATCATATAAAATGTTCATAAATATAATATGAGATTTCCTATGCCTCTGACAATAGAAGATCAAAATTCCTTTTTTTTTTTATTCTCACTCCATAGAAGCAGTCAAATCTCTTACTAATTTGTTTTTCTAGTCATTCATGTATGTATGTGTCTATTTATCTTTTTCCAGCTCACTGAAAGAGGCACATCTGTTCAAAGTTCTTATCCATAAAAAGGATCTTGAAAAAAAACAGACAGTGGTTATGATTAGAGAAAATACTGAAGTCAGTAAGCAAATAACAGTAGGTTTCCTAAATTAACTTATTTTTAGAACTATTTGGATAGTTAAGACTTCTGTGTGTGTTAACGAAAGTGTGAAAACATGCAGTGGAAAGTGATGGAATACACAGAATCACAGAATATTTAAGGTTGGAAGGGACCTCTAGAGATCATCTAGTCCAACCTTCCTGCTCAAGCAGGCACACCTACAGCATGTGGCACAGGGTGGCATCCAGGCGGGTTTTGAAGACCTCCAGAGAAGGAGACTCCACAACCTCCCTGGGCAGCCTGTTCCACTGCTCTGTCACCCTCACAGTAAAGAAGTTCCTCCTCACCTGGAGACGGAACTTCCTGTGCTCCAGCTTATGGCCATTACCCCTCGTCCAATCGCTGGTCCCCAGTGAAAACAGCCTGTCCCCTTCTTCCCTGCATTCTCCCTTCATGAATTTATACATGTTAATCATATCCCCTGTGAGCCTTCTCTTCTCCAGAGAAAACAGGCCCAGCTCATTCAGCCTCTCCTCGTAAGGGAGATGTTCTATTCCCTTAATCATCCTGGTTGCTCTTCTCTGGACCCTCTCGAGAAGCTCCACGTCCCTCTTATACTGGAGAGCCCAGAACTGCACACAGTACTCCAGGTGCAGCCTCACCAGAGCTGAGGAGAGGGGCAGAATCACCTCCCTTGACCTGCTGGCAACACTCCTCCTGATGCAGGCCAGGAGGGCACACTGCTGACTCATGGTTAACTTAGTGTCAACCAGACACAGACATGGTTAACTTAGTGTCAACCAGAACTTTTCAAATGGATGGCAGCACAGCCCTCTGGAGTGTCGGCCACTCTATCCAGCTTGGTGTCATCTGCAAACCTGCTCAGGGTGCACTCTGTGCCCTCGTCCAGGTCATTGATGAACAAATTGAAGAGCAGCACTGACCCCTGGGGGACACCACTGGCCACAGGCCTCCAATACATAGAGGTGAAAATCACCTTGCTGATATAATCATATTGTAGAAAAGGCCTTGCAATTTCAGTTGTATATTTTAAAACTGATCTTCTATCTGAAAGAAATCTAAACAGAAGGAAAAAAAAAAAAAAAGAAAGCAATTGTCTACAGGTAGGGAAGAGGTGTTAGGGGGAAGAAACTTCCTGATATTTCCTAGTGTGGACAGGGCTTTCATCCAAGCTCTGGGATATAGTTCCAATCCTGAGTAATTCTGATGCCAGGAAATACTGAACAGGCCAACTTTGGTTTGACATTATCAAGATTTTTGATTTTCATATTGCTTCATAGCTAAGTTTTTACTGCTTCATTGCATTTTCATTGCTTCATAGCTAAGTTTTTACTGTAAATGCTGTATTTTGATATATTAGAAGATGCCAGCACTGCATTTGCCCTGCCATCACCATTTAGTAAAAAGTTTTTGGTCTTCTACAACAATCACCAAAATGCACAATCTGCACAATGTCATGCAGCGTGACTGGCATGAGACTTAGATAGGTATCTGGGTTCTGTCTGATAGATAAGATTTGAACTCATCTGTGCTTAATCTTTTAAAGCATCAAAGCGGGGTATGAGACAGAGAGTGAGGAATGAGGCCAGTCTAAGTTTTTATATGTATGCATATGTATATGTGCATGTGTGTATGTATGTGTGTGTATAATCAGTACAGTCTGTTGTTATCGTATTGAGGATATAAATATATAAAATCTCCAAACCTCTACATCCTTTGAATTCCCCTCCGCATTCTTGAAGATGCTGGTACATTTTGCAAGGAGGCTTTCACCCTTTTTATTTTTTTTTAATTTCATGACACTCAATTAAAACTTCTAATTATGATCTTGATTGACATGACTTTGAAATCTTCAGAACAGAGAGCCCAATTTATATCCAAAGGGAATAGAAGCTGAATTACAAAAGTATTTTCTTTTTCCTCCTCCTGCCCTTCACTGTTTTGTGATCTGACTTCAATAATTAACGATCTTGAAATTTTTCAAGCATCTGAGATTATTATAAACAACTATTCTTTTCCATATCTTTTTAACAAAAGCAATTAGAGACCTACTGAGCAGCATGGAACTATCTTGGTGTGTGCATGTATTGAACAGTTATGAATCTAATGAGCAAAGCAAGCAATCACCACTACTTTGGAGTGTATCAGCTCTTACAGGTGCTTTGTGGATGCTGGTTAATCAAATTATTTCTTAGAGAACATCTTGTTAAGCAAAACATCGAGGAATGGTCACAGTGTCATAAATCACGAATAATGGGGTACCTTTTGTGTATTAGAGAGATGATGAGGTCCCTGCAGGAAAGAGCATGCCTTTTACCTCTCTCCAGTCTTTTTCCACCAAGGATTTTTCATTTGTGCAGTAACACATAAACTTTTGGCAGCAAAATCAAAGTATGACTTTTCAGAGAAGCCTGGAAATTGTATACATTCAATCTTACATCTTAGTACTTAGAGGAGATATACTCCGTTCTGGCTAGTTACTACCCAAATCTAAGATGCGCTATCAAAGGAACCTATTTTTGTTTTCAGTGCATAATTTTGGGGATTAAGTCAAATTTGGTATAGGTCCTCTTCAGTAAAACTATGGAGCTATCTGCTATTTAAGTATATCTAACAACTAGATCTTCCATTTAACCTAATAGCTGTTGTAATTGAACCAAAGTTTAAAATTTCTTTTTTTTTTGAGAAAATAGTTGCAAAAAGGCAGTGAATTAAAGAGAGGGAAACAATACATTTTTAACTAATTTTTCTCTCTGCTAACATATGAAAATTTAAGTTTTTTTCTTATAGTTAAAAAAAGATAAATGTTAATGTAAACTTACAAAAGTCAAACAAATAGATCATTAGTATCTTCTAATTACTGTTAAATGATATTTAGACATATAAAATGAAGCAGCAGTTTGAAACTTGCTAACTAGGTAACTCAGATTAGAAACTTGAGTCTATTCCAGCTCTTTGATGTGCTTTATCTGAAGATTCATCTCTGGTCTTATTTCTTAGCTTCTGTAAAAATAATCAGACACCACTCTTACTATGAAATGTTCCCTGTTCAGGCAAAGTCTAGGACATCAAAATGAAACTCTCAGATCAACAGTAAACACTGTGCTTCCTAACTCTTTGACATTTGTCTAGTGCAATTAACAGTATTTGGTACTGCTCTTTCTGTAATATTCAGCAAGAATTGGGAAACCAAGGACAGCTCAGGACTCCTTTGCATCTAGTCTTCCACTGGCTCCTCCTTTATTTACTTCTTATCTCTCTCAAGGGAACTTGTATCCAGATCTACCACTTTTTGTGGGAATATTCTAATTAGCTTTAAGGTATTGCAAGATGTGTTTAGTTATATTTAGAGAAGATATCTACTTCCACCTTTTAAGGATGTTCCACTGGATACGTAAATACCTTATGAGAAAGCCAAGTGAAGAGGAAAAAAAAAATCTATGTAACACGCTGGATAGGATACTCATCTGAATGTAGAGGATTTTTTTTTATTTGCCTTGCTCTATCAGTTCCATCACTGTTATATATGTATAATTTCTTTAAAATCCTTCATGTGTGGACTGAAAAGAAAGAACACCTTTTCCAGATAAGCCAGTGGGAAAATAAAAAAAAAGAAAATAAAAAAAAATTGATTGAAATTGAAATAGACTTTATCTCACCTGAGCACCTCAGCACTCTCAGCTCTCTTACTGAGTGTGGAGAACCATTTTGTAAAGCCTAACAGATTCAGATTAGACATCATTAAAATGGCCATCAGCTTCATTCCAGCAAATGCGATAATTTCCATAATCTTAAAGCTTTACCAGTGCTATCAAAAGGAGTTGCTCTGTAATGTTGCAATGCAAGAATGTGAAGCTGGGCAATAAGTGTTGGAAGAGACTGTGCTGATACAAAGAAATACTCAGCAAAAGGGAAATCAGATGGAAGGAGAATGACAGTTATTGAAAGCATGAAATCTAAAGAATAGCTACTTTGGTAAATCAGAGAGCTGAAACAGGACTTTGAGATAAATGAAGACAGAAGAGGCAGTGAGAGGGGCAAATAGATCATTAACACAGACCTAAGAAAGGTGCAGGAAGCTGATAAAAGAGAGAGGCATTGGCACTGAAATTGGAGAGTATTAGAAAGGAGGGGGATAAGATACGATGGCAATTTGGAGAAAAAAGGAGCCTTTGCTTTGCTTTACGGTAAAAGTAAAATGGGAATGGTAGGGAAAGAGTTGCAAGAAATGAGGAGAGTATCCCAACAAAATGCGCCTGTTCTGGTCTAGGATGGGTAGCTGCAAAGATGAGAGGCTGCAGGTATCCGAAAATCAGAGATTTGGATGGGGGTAAAAACGCTCTGAATAGCTGTTATATGTTATGTTATGTTATGTTATGTTATGTTATGTTATGTTATGTTATGTTATGTTATGCTATGCTATGCTATGCTATGCTATGTTATGTTATGTTATGTTATGTTATGTTATGTTATGTTATGTTATGTTATGTTATTATTAGGGGAGAAAGTGTTTTCCACTAATAGAATATTAATAGAAAAAGAGTGGAAATGGCCACGGAAATCAAAATGACAGCACACAAACAGTCGAAGTTATGCTAAGGATAAACAAATGAGCTGGTAATAAGAGTCATGAGGGAGGGAAATTGGAAAGGAATCAAAGAAGTGGCTGCAGAGCTGGGTTGTGAGACCTTGATTTGTACTTGTTTTAAAGTGAGGAGGACAAGAAGGGAAAAAGATTAAAAAATAAGTGATGTGCTTGTAGACACATAAAAGTTTAACAGCACAGAATGAGAAGCTCACATATGTCTGTTAGAAGTGTGTGAAAGACAAACAAAGGTTCTGTGGAAGAGAGAGGATGAAGAGAGTAGAGAGGAAAACGCAATGCAAATACTATTTGTTTATTTATTTTTCTTCCTTTGAGTGTAAGCTGGTAGATATTGTCATAAAATTATGTGAAAATAACTCCCCACTTTGTAAATGAAACACTGATATTTTCACTAGAAGTTATATTGAAGTAATTTGCCCATATTTTTAACTCAACAGTCCAGAGTTAACGTATTGTCATTGCCTTTCAGAAAGCTGAGGCCATTAATAAAAACAAGCCGACCTACCTGAGGTTGTCTGTGATTTGTAGTGGTGGAGAATTGGCTGATCTCCAGAGGTCTTTCCTAGCCTAGTTGTTTGGTGAGTCCATGATGAGGAGTTGTTGTGGGATAGCACAACAAAATCTGAACAGAGAAACTGGCAATTTTTTGCCAAAAGATTTTGTATGGCAAATCACTGGGTTATGGTACTTCATAATTACTGTGTTTGGACTTTAAGTGACATAAATTAACAAATGTCATAAATTAACCTTCTTCCTGTAATGAAAGTATTTTTGATGATTAAATCCAAAGATCAGAACTCGTCTGCTGGTGTGAATACACCTTTAGGTGTTGTTAGATCAACACAGTGTTTCTGCAGGCATTTTTCTCTCTTATCCATAAATGCTGGACTGTTCTTTCACGTTTATTAGTCTTATGCTTAATATTATATGAATGCTTAAATATTCAGGAATCTTGAGTTCTTTCCTTTCTTGTTAACTAACCGATCTGTAACGCAGTGAATGAGCGCCATCTTGTGGAAAAATAGGACATTTACTTTTTTATTTTTTTATTTTTTTTCCAGAAACGTGACCTTGAAATACATAAGCTCATGAAATTCATGATGAAATTAAAGTTTTAAACTTAAAATATTTAGGCAGGTCTAGTCTTATTTTCACTTTGCAGTTACATGGTAGGGAATGTGTTGCATAATCTTTATGGTAGTAAGTGGATACATTCTCAGATGCACATCTAGTCTAATCATGAACTGTAATTATCTACTTGAACTCTTAAGCAGAAGATAAAATAAATCTATAATGTGTTTATAGAATATTGAACAGTTGAATTATTGAATTAACATCGAATAGCTGAAATATTTTCAAAATTAGAAAAGTTTCTTGTTTTTTGAAG
>VZSG01000586.1:86211-102292 GCA_013398315.1 Nothoprocta pentlandii | reverse complement strand
TCTTCTCTTCTCTTCTCTTCTCTTCTCTTCTCTTCTCTTCTCTTCTCTTCTCTTCTCTTCTCTTCTCTTCTCTTCTCTTCTCTTCTCTTCTCTTCCCTTCTCTTCTCTTCTCTTCTCTTTCTAGACCATAAGAGATCCTGAACTAATATCAAAAAAGAATAGTGAGGAAGAAGAAGAAAAGAAAAATATCTTCTCCACTTGCCTCTGAAGCATATGTTTGTTGTAGAAAGATTATTGACACTTTGAACTCTATACAGCAGTGGCTTATTTAAACATTTTCAGTAAGAGAAGTTCTAAATAATTTCCCTATTTCGTTCATCACTGCTCTCCTTTTATTTTTTTCCTTTCCTTTTTCTTTTTTCTTTTTCACTCTTTCCCTTTCATTATTTAGGTTGTTTGCTAACTTGACTGTGCTATTTGTTAGAAATTCTATATTAAAAATACAAACTGTCAAAAAACAGAATTTTTTAATACAGAAATAGATATATATCAGATACAAAGATTAAGAGTACATAATCTATGTAACTGTCAGCTCTCTTTCTTTGCAGACATTCAGTACAGAGAACACTGAAGGTGATGTTTGAAAGCTCCTGGGGAAATAAGGAACTATTGTTCAGCTGGCAAATTTGACATTTTTCCTTTGCACTCATTAAATTTCTGCCTGATAAGATTTTGTTATGATATATTTATAAAAATAAAAGGCTTTTATATACATAGTCGTGTGTAGACTACAAAAAATGTGCCTCTTAACCGAGGCAGAAAATACCCTCACTGATATCTCTTTTTCAATAATTTATTGCACCCCACTTCCTTAGTAAAAATGTTGTGAGTCAATACAGGATAGACTAAGATAGAGGAGTAGAGAAATATAAGAAACACATTTTCTGTAGAAAATACTGAAAATTTGTAGCCAACCCTGTGCTCCATATACAGAGATTCTGCCTTTTTTTGTTGTTGTTGTTTTTTTGAAATTTGTCTTAGTACTTTTATATCTCTCTCAAAGGCTCTTTATGAGTTTATTGCTGTTGAAACACACCACATCATTGCTCAAATTCTCTCATTGGAAAAGACACCTGTTTTCAAAGGGTGCCATTTGCTTTTCCCTTTGTGGTCATTATTTCTGCTGGCTAGTGTGTACATATAAGTGAAACCATTTCTTTCTGTTCTGCCATTGACCTCTTGTGGAAGTAGCTACATAGCAGCTATATTCTTTCCATACATTTCCATAGCAGCTACATTCTTTCCATACCATGCATTCTTTCCATTAATAAATTCTTAGAAATCCTGATATTCCACAAAGCTATGGTTTTCAAAACTTTTAATTAAAAGAAAGATTTGGAATTGTAATCATTTTAATCCTAGATCTTCTTATTGATCTCATTTTTTGACTATTCTATGCTGAAATATGTACATATATGTATCTATTTATTTATTTTTACAGATTTTCTAAAAAGGTTGTATTTATTTTTCTAAAAGCATAATTTTCCAATGAGCTGAATAAGTAGGGGCAGAAACAAAAGACTATCACAGTTATTTAAAATATCCTGAATTTTTCACTTTTATCACTTCCTAAATAATGACATAAAACCTTCTCCGATATTCAAAATGTTTAGAGTTTCTCATTTTCTCAATAAAGAAGATTATATTCCACTTTGGTACATACAGAGGCTTTGTTTGAATTCAGACTAGACCTAAAATGAACTGTATTCATAGTTCATGGAGAGAGGGCCAGGGAAAAAAAAGAAAACAAAGTAAGGGAAAGATAAGAAATATGTAGACAAAGGGCTACAATAAATGCTGAAAAGAGAGGAGGATGAAAAACAATAAACAAGATTAAAATCCTAATGAAGAACAAAATAAACATGTCATTTAGGTCTTATTCTACTGCTAGCTTAAGTCTGTGAGAGTAGGGATGAAACAGAATTCTTTTGTTCTAAAAGCTGGAGGTGTTTTCTTTACCTGGGAAAAATAAACATGCTTCCTAAAATACGGAATCACTTTTTAAAAAATTCTAAATCACTATGTAATGTTTTTGGAAGAACAAAAATAAGTCATGATGTACATCTTAGTATTAAAAAATGATAATAAACATCCCTGAACCAGGCCCTGAATCCAACAGTAAGGTGGCCCCTCTCTGCCTGTTTCTCTGTTTTCATTAGCCTTCTTTTGTGAGGTTTCTAAACCAGCTCAGAGGTTGCTTTTAAACTCCAGACTGGCTCCTGCTGAAATAAGTGTCAAACTGCCTTCTTTGATTTCTGTAGGGTCGAGTACTGTACTAACCAGTACAACATTCAGCCAGCTGATATCACATCCATCAGATCTTAGCCATGAGTACTTTGAGTATTACCAGCACACACTCAAAACAAAGAAATTGAAACTTCTTGACAAAATTCTTATGCTAAGAGACATTCAGTTATTTTATTACTGAAATTCAAAAGACATTTCAGTATTACATCTGCTGATAAAAAAAAAAAAAAAAAAAGAGAGAAAATGAGGTTAGAAATGCAAAGACAACTTTTTAAGCAGATGAATGTGGTGCAGCATGGCATTTGTTCAGGTAGAATTTGACTTCTTTATAGCCTTCCTGTAGAGCCAACCTGAGAACATCAAGACCTTTCACTGTAACGTTCAAAACTGATTACAAAAGAAAAACAAGGAAAGATGCAGGATAATGATGACTACAAGAAGATTTGTTGCAATTGTTCATCTGCCAAGTTGGATCGTTTGTTCTCATCTGAGTCTCTCTGCTCCTTTATCCTAAACAGTTGGCAGGTATACAGCATTCTTGGCAGGAAAATCAGTGTATATCTGTACCTTGTAAGTAAGGGGAGGTTGCACACTGTCATTTCTTAAAAATCTTAAAAATTAGACAGCCAATAACAACTAAGGAAAGACTACAAAGATTGACAGCTGGAGTGTTTGAAAAATATATTTATAGGACAAATACAAACCTTTTGAAAATAACAACACATATATCTATAACATTATTTTTAATTCTGTTTTAATGAGGGATGTAATAGAAAACTCAACAGTGCTTAAAGCAACATATTTTTCTTTTTTTTTTTTTTTTCTACTAGCTAAGCTTGACTGCTGGTGAAAAATGGTATGGAAATGGACTGGACTAGAAAGATACATGTGCATAAATAATTGCTTAAAGTAAACTTAACTTAGAATTATAATGACTAAGGAGAAAATAGCCACAGGCTAAAAGGATTACAATAAACTGAAATCTCATTCCTCAAAAGTGATTATTTCAGCAAGAAAACATTGCAGTTCTTGTTTACTGGCTAGGAAACATGGATTTATAGTAGAGATAGACATTAAAAAAACCCTGTGGAGATCAATATGAACTAAAAAGCACATTTAAAATCGTATAGAAATGCAAAAAGCTCACTGTGAAACAATACTGACCTAGAAACTTAATCAGATTTCTGTGGAGATGAGATGTAGATTTTCAGAAAACAATTTGCTACCTTTCCAAGCTGTGATATACTAAACATGCATGTCAGAAGACCAAGATAATTTCAGAAAGTGAGAAAAGGGGAGTGATTGTGATCACTTTTCCAATTCAGCAGTAAACAATATGACATGGATGGTAACACAGGCTACCAGTGCCAGATCATTTTTATCTTCCATGTCACAAAATACTAATGAATTATGTGGCAGTAGACTAGAATTAAATGCACCAGTCACTGTTCTATTTATCCAATATGCACTGATGTTTTATTAGCACTGTTTTAAGTAAGATCTTCACACTTCCTTCTGATAAATATGGTTTTATGAGGAGACAGTATGGATTCTAATCTTTGCTTTGATACAATTCCTCTCCCATCCTGGGAAATCACTGAGCTCCAGATTTTCACAAGTGGCAATTTGGGTACAAGAAAGTTGGGACTGTGAGTCTCAAATTGTATTAAAAATTGTGGCTATCAATATTTTGAAACTGTCCTTTTATCTCCATGATTTAATTTCTTCATTTACACTAATCTGCAGGAAAGAACAAATCCATTAATCATTAACCTTTAAGGATTTCATATAAAGGATGCTATATATTTTCATTAATTGAATACCAATGATTGATTAAATTATACAGTTTCATTATATGCATATACCTCAAAGCTAAAGACATCCCAAATTATGAGAAGCTGCAATCGAAGAAAATCTGATCAGAAGTATTAGTTATAAGCAGTTACCATATTGCTCTGTAAGAATGAGAAAGGAGCAAAGATTTTATTACTATTGAAAACAGAAGAATCATTAAAAGCATGTTTAAAATCATCTAGCTTCAAAGGTGTAAATGTGATATATATAGAGATCTAAATTATACTAGACAGCCTAGGCTTTTTCATAGACAATGGAAAGAAAGAGACATCTTCTAAAAATGCTTTTTCAACTCATATTAGACAATTTGATTAGGATGAATTGACTGAAGCTCTAGACATATTAGCTTTTCTCAGTCTAACCAAAAGAAGAAAAGTGAGTATTTCCAGTCTAGAGAGTGGCCTTCTATCTTTTAGATATACAAAGTCATCTGAGATAAAGTGTTTTGGCACCATTTGACCTCTGACTTTCTTCAAACGTCTTCTCCTCTTTCTTCTAAAATCTCCTCCTTTAAAAGAGAATCTTGCCTAACTAGAGAAGATAATGAGGGGAAAAAAAAAAAAAAAAGCAAAGGAGAGAGGAAAGAAGGAAGAGGGAAATAAAGTAATCAGAAAAAGAATGGACACACACACACACAAAACGAAGAAAGAAGTAGAAAATTCATGTTTACAAACCTAAAAAAAAAAAGCCAGGAGCATAGTTTTTTGAATACATTTAAGAATTCTAAAATGCTTATTTGGCACAAAGATGTTGTGTTAATAAGCACTTTAGAAATGACAATAATCACATAATCATAATATACTAGACTAGACAACGACCATTTTTAATCATTATTAGCTCTTTAAGTAATTACTTTAAGTGGTCCTAATTCCAGTAAAGACTTGTTCTGATGAAATGAAGCCTAGAGCAGCAATGGCCAAAGTATCTCATATAGCTGTTGGTGTTATCATATTCAGTTGGAGAGGAAAAGCATCTCACAAATCTTTATCTGATGAAAGCTGTCCTGGTTGACTTGACACTTAAGTTGTTTTACACTGATAGATCAATATGAGTTTCAGTTCACTGAAAGGCTATGTTCACTTATTTCAAAATTGGAAAATAAGTCTATTTGCTGCAGAGAAGATTAAAACATACTTTTGATTGTTCTTTAAATAAATAAATATTAAGTAATTTAAAAAAAAAAAAAGCCAAATGTAAGAGACTAAGTCGTATCATGGAGTCATTTGCAAAAGAATCACAAGGCCGTGGCAGACCAGCTTATCTTACTGCTGCCAGATTTTTATACTAGCAGAGTTTTGGTTGCTTAACAATTTTTGGAGGATTTTAGAATGTCAAATGCTGACTGACAGCTTTACTTGGTGACTCTGTTTCTTGTGAGCATATGACAGTTTGACAGGCATCCTTAGGGTTCATTTAATTATTTTATGCAAGTCTCCTTACTGAATTACATTAATGACCATTCTACTTCACACACAGCTGCAGGAGTAAATTTGGTCTGCCATCTCACATTCTGTCCTACCTCCTCTGCTTCCTGTGTCTGGGCAATTTTGTCCTTTTTCCCTCCCTTCTCTTTTAGTCAAAAAACATATTTACTGCAATATATGTATGGGAAAAGGTAACAGAATGTAGGCTAACATTTACATGGTTGCATATGAAATTTAAATGGCATGAGATGTTGCAAAAATGCGAGTGGAAATTAATATGGTTATAAAGGTGTTGTTCTTGGCAGCACTTTTTCTAAGAAAAAAAGGAAAAGAAAAAATCAAGGAAATACCAATAAGAGAGCAAATATAAAAGATATATTACAAAATTCAGAACAAAGCTTGCATGGAGGCATTGCTAATCTTACTATTACTGCATTTCTTGCTGTTGTCTAGCAGGTGAAGAGTATATATCTTCCTTTAGAGCTGTTTTAATTTAGACAAATACTGATGTCTTTTGTCATTGTGGCAGTTATGTTCCTTTATTAATGCCAAAACTACAGCTGATTTCGAATGGAAATTGTGATTTACAGAGTAGCTTACTTGCTTTCATTAGCAGTTCTGAAGTACAGAGTATAGAGACCTTGCAACCACTCTTGCTGAGTAACTCACTCATTTTCCTGCTGCATATTCCTTGCCATTTTTATTGCAACATTTCAGAAAAAAAAAAAAAAAAAAGGGGGGGGAGACTCTAAAGATGCAAAGAGCTTAAATAGTACTTCATAGAACCATCTAAGCTAGGTATGGTGGGAGGAGAAGAGATAATATTTTAACACTGTTTTCTTTGACCACTTAAAAAAAAATAAAGAGCAGGAAAGACAAATTAATTCATTATTATAAAACTATATTTGAAAATAAAATATTCCTAATCTTCAATCCTATATAAATTTCTCATGGGAAAAGTATTTACTGAAATGGTGATAGTGGCTGCTTATTCATAAGATAATTGCAATACAGAAAATAGGATTCCAGGATCAGATATTGGAGGTTTAACAATAGAATTCTTTAGGAAAAAAAAAAGTATGTATGTATTTTCTATCCTGGCAATCCAATCTCTGTCTTAGGTATGATAGTGTTCCCAAAGCCTAGAATTTCTATGATCCACTCAGATTTAGATTCTCTGCTGAACCCCATGGAGTGAATCAGTGTCTAGGAAATGTTTTTATCCAGGGAAGGATTGTACTCAAAATTAGGCATTAGAAAAACTGTTGGATTTTGCCACAGAAAAATAAGGAAAAAGAGATAATTTGCAGTTTTGCTAGCTAGGTAGGACCTGGCTCCTTTCTATGTAACTTCAGGCAAGTCTGCAAAGGCAAAGTATATTTATCTGTTATGAACTATATGCCTGCTGTTTTCTATAAAGTCAATTTAAAACGCTTAGAGACTTGTTTGATTATTAAGTGTTAAAGAATTGCAGCTACCAGTGAAATCAATGACAGTGCTTAACATTTCTGTGGCTGGAGGCATCATCAAGAGAAACAGAAAATCAGACATGACTGTTCTCTTGGTGACAAAGCACCCTAAGAACACATAAATGGATAAATCAAGGAATCAAAACAAATCAATGTTCATTGTAATTATCATTATTATTATTATTATTATTATTATTATTATTATTATTATTATTACAAATTCAAATTTTGTAAAGGTAATATAAGACTGATAACACTAAAACAATTTATGTAATTTGAAATTCATATCTCTAGAGCAGAATATATTATGTGTAATAAATGATAGCCTGGGTCATACACAGAACAGTGGCACCCTAGACACTTTAATCTTCATCTTCAAAGTCCTAGGGATCCTATAGAGATGATTTCTCAAAACAAATAATTAAATATTTTTGACCAAATGTTCAAATGTGAAGTGATAGGGCTCTTCTTTAATATTTTAGATGGAATTACACTAGTCTTTATCCCTTTAGAATAGGGAACTCGAAGACACAGAAGAGGGCATTTCGGTGCTTTCAAAAAACTTGTCAGTGATTGACTGTTAAGCTTAATAATGTTGTTTTCTTACAGAATTTTGAATGCAATGTTGAAGTAAATGCAAATTATGAGAAGACTGCCATTTTACACTCAAAAGTTTCATCCTTTGACTACTTTTCTGACTGTTATTTTCTTATAACAGCAGCATTAATATAAAGAGTTTTTGTTTCAGTGGGGATCACCACTGCTTTATGACTGTTGGTCAGTCATAAACCAATAGTTAAGTAAAATTGTAGATATATATATTTATATATATAACATAGTAATATTATTACATAGTAATAATACTTAAAGAAAATAGCAAGCTCCCACAATTTAAGTAGTCTCCTTGTAAACAGAGGATTTGCCAACTGGCTGATTTAGTGGTGATTTATAGGGAATTTCTAAGGGAATCTAACTCTAAAGGAATTTCTTACAGATAAGTCTGACCGTGCAACATTTACCTCTTTGATCTCTGCCTACATTTATTTTCTTGGAGTAATCATCAGGAATGGATATAGGAATTAGGGATGAAGAAGGCTACTTTTACACCATCATACTAGAAAGAGACCTTCTCCTGTCTGTTCTGACCCTTATTCTTTTTCATGGAGAAAACAAATCACTTGTGTGAAAATAATGGATTATGCAGACTATTCATTATGAACATCACACTTTCAGGGCTTCACTGACAACTCCCATCTTGTGATTATGTTGTGTGGAGGTAAAAATGTCTGCTGAATTAATGACAAATCTGTCATTGCCTTAATCCAGTGCCCTGTTTGAAATGATTAAACTCATCGAGTGTTTGCTTAATCTATTTTCCTTTTTCATATACCATGCTCTCTGCCTGGGGCAAACCCATCTAATAATTTTCAATTGAATAATACCATAACTCATGACCCAATAAATTATTAAAAAACTCTGTGTTGCATCAGATTCATCATCCATCTTACCACAGTGGCAGAAAGCTTACAGAACTCTTTAACAGTTCTTGCTGTGATAAATAGTTCTATTAAAATTTATGAATACAGTGGTATATATTAACACATATTTTGTTACTGAACTATCTGTCATACTTTTTTTTCATACACCAACATGTTGCATTAGTAATTTCAGTAGTCTGGAAAACTCACAGTCAGCTTTCATCATTAATTTTGTTTTTTTTTTTCTATCTTAACTCCAAGATCCCTTCAAAAATTTGGCAGTATTACTGTTGCTCTTATGGTCTTGATTTCAATTAAATTATTAAGGACTACTACCTTTACATCCAACTGAAGAAATGGAAAAATAAAAATAGAAACTTTTTCATACACAGAAGGAGGACTAAGTAATGATTAAGTAAGAATATGCCATAAAACTGCCTCATAACAGAGACTGCGGTATCAGAAATCTGTTTCACTGAATGAATATAGAATATCTCCTTTCTAGAAAAAAAAAAGGAGACATAGTCTTTGCAAATATTGCTTTGCAGGAAGAGGCAGCTTTATGTTTTAGGAAGTCTACTTTCTGCAGGAGACATTACTAATCTTGATAATACTTCATGTTAACTATACTGACGGCCAAAGTCAATTTACACTCAGACAATATACTGGATAGCCCTTAGCGATTAAACATGTGAAAACTCCTAAGGAAAGAGTCTGTTCACATCAGAAAATCCTTGGAAAAAACTATGGTGGAGTCATCACCTCCACCCATATTCCAGGTTTTGGTTGCTCTGATACTTTCTTTAAACCACAGAGGTTCTTTTTAAAACATGTCCATCATAAGCAGTAAAGATGTGTGTTTTAGGAAAATTTTAAGATCATTTCTATAAAATATTGCTATATCCATGTCATTTACTAAAATGCAAAACAATAGACAAAAAATATGTGCCCTAATGCTGTTTGACCATTCAAAATATTAATGTGGGATTGCTCGGTATTGTATGGGTATGAGTCCCTTGCCAAGCAGAGTTTTAGTGTGGTGGAAGGACCACATCTGCACTCAGTGATTTCAGATGTCTATATTGGGGTGTTCGCACCAGTCCATGGGAGGTAATTGCAGGTCCTCACTGAAGCTCCTGCGGGCTGGAGAGAGTTCACTGCAGGCTAAGGAGCTCTCTCAGTCGTTCCAGTGCAGGATGAGGGGAGAACAGAGCAGCCCCATCTCTGCTTGAAACTTCCTCGCCTTCTTTTTAATTTACATAGCTGCAAAGACCACCTGCTGGTGCTCTGTGCCCTCTGTGGAGAAGCACTGCTTGTTTGCTTTTGGTTGGCAAGGCTCAGCAGCAACAGGGAGTATGTAAAATGCATAGTTTATATATAATGGCACATTTAGACCAGATGACTTTTCTCAGGGGGTGTAAGCAGACCAAAAAAAAAAAAAAATCACACACACACACACAAGAAATAATTGTATGTTCGTGACTGGATGTTCTCTGAACCCAATTATCTGATCAAAAAGCAACTTTTACCTGCAGTTGTGCCACAGCAGGAGTAGCAAATTATAGTAGCAGTACAGAAGAGCTCCGCTACAAAGCCTCTGAGATTCATCACTTTAACTTGCCCTTTCCACTTCCTCCCTCCCACCTTGATATAACTTACATTTTTTTCCCTATAAATCATCAGTTTTAAGCTAATTTCCTGCTCCCAGCAAGGTCCCTCCTCCTCTTCACCAAAATATTGCATAGGAGAACAGTAAATGCTATAAGTTTATATATATTAAAAAGCTTATATATATATATATGCATATATATCTATAAAGAGCTTTAATATTGTTAAAAATACTCAGAAATGGCTAAGTTGGCAGTCAGATGACCTTTCTAAGTAAGAACACCCAGCACTGTGCTATCTGCCATAGCCTGAATATATTCTACCGCCTCCAACTGGAATGACATCATCTAAAACTCAGGAAAAGAGCAGCCACATCTTGTCCCTCTAGGGCATCTCTCTCTGACCCTGAGAGCTGTCAGTTCAGCCTGGGTCTAAGCTAGCTGAACTGCGAAGAGACTAAAAAGATATTCTTAAGGGGAAACTCTCTGTTCAGGCACCAATTCAAACAATATGGATTAAGCAGTTTATTATCCCTGCCACAGTTCCTTGCAGGGTGTGTCATGCAGGTGATAGGCAGCTGGCATGAGTCTGCTGTTTGATGTTTTTCCTCTAATTGTGCTTCACCTTTCTTTTGTGGCTCACAGACAAGTACTGTCTTTGGGTTCTTTTCAAGTTGTCTGCAAAAATCCTCATGGAGAGGTCCGTTTGTGCAGCATCTGGCATGAGAGCACCTCAGTCTTGTGTGGATTTTTGCAGTGCTACAGCTATGCAAAGTGGAGCTAAGATGTATATACGGTCCTACCCATCCTTAGCATGCCAGCTTTTTTTTTTTTTTTTTTTTTTTTTTTTTTTTTTTTTTTGTGTTGATTTTGCAGACATGCACCACAAGAACAAGATTACCAAGTGGCACTTGATCTTAAGACCAGCAAACAAGATGTCTTATCAAACAACTTCTGCTTCATTTATGCTTTAAAATGGGAACATCTTGATCTTGAAGCTACGAATTATTTACTGGTGTTAGAGGGTAGGTAGTAAACTACCCATCATCTACATGCAAATTCTGGACAGACATATACCTTCAGATCAATTAACTTTGGCAATTTTAGGCCAGTCTGGTTTATCAAATATTTTATAAGAAAAAATCCTTGTATGTTAAAAAGTGAAATAGCCTTTATTTGAAAATTAAAGTGACCCAAACATTTCATTAATCTTACAAAAGGATATAATACATTTTAGCTCAGATCCTATGTTGGTATGAAATGGCAGAACTTTATCAACTTCAATGTTCAGTGAAACTTTGATAGTTTTATATCCGGGACTTGTTTTCAGCATATAAATCAAAAACAGGATAGAATCTTTATATCTGAGCTGTTGTTATGTCAAAGTATTTTTTTTGCTTGCAATCAATTTGTTTAAAATAGTTGTTAAAAGTTGTAACAGCAACTGAAATTCTACAGGGAGATGCACCAGAGCAATGCAGGACCAGAGAGATTCCACACTGGTGAAGCATTTAATAATGTCATGGCCACAATTTCTCAAACTAATACTAGGAGCAAGTTGGAAACAGATAGTGTTCCACAGTGGTCCTTCTGAGGTTTCCTGTATGGGTCTGTGTTGAAGATAGGTCTCAGATAAAATCATAGGAATAGCATAGTGTTTTTTTTTTTTTTTTTAATAAAGTATTCATTGATTTCATTTGCACTTTTTCACTTAAAGTTTTGCTTTATTCTTATATTTGACACCCATAATTGGATTCATATTCACTACGGAGAGACATTATCCTAAGAGTATTCCCAGAAAGTAAACATAATTACTTATTTGTACCTGACTGGAAAAGACTGCCTGCCTAGGCATTGATATCTATTAAGATAACTATGTGTAAAAAAAGAAAAGCAAAAAAAGTACACTTAGTTTTTTTTTTCAGAAGTGCCTTCTCGTATTCTTTCTTCTGTTGCACTGTCATTGTTAATAATATCAAAATCACTTAAGCACTATAATGAAGAAAAGGATGGGTTGTTCTCTATCATAATAGTCTTCTACCAAAGCAACTTTAATTTTATTTTGTACACTTGGAAGGAAGCTCACTGGATGTAGAAAGACAAGACACATGCTGACATTATGTACTTTTGAGGCTAATTTAATAGTAGCATTAAAATTGGTATCCTCTAAAAATGCATATTTGAAAACTGTACTGTTCAGAGCTGCTACGTGACAGCTTAAAGTGTCTTTAGGATATTGGTTTTGAAAAGTGCTTACAGCCTTTGCTTTTCTTCAAAGTCCAATCTGTCATTAAGAAATTAATATTCAATCTATGAAAATAATAATGAAGGAAATCCAAACATATACTGTCCTCTCTCATCATACTCTTGCTCATAGAATCATGAACATTCCTTCAGAGAACAAATTAGAAATATCCTCACCTTTCAAGGGAGTATTTCAATACATATTTTCACCAGTGGGAGTGACAGGTACAAGGTTTCCAGTCTAAATTTAAGCTGCTTAGTAATCTTGTAAAGAAATTTTATTGTGAGGAAAAAAATGTATAGTTTTTCAAATTTATTTTAAAACTATTTGAATTGTAGAAAACCAGAAAATTATATTTTCCCAGAATTCAAGTCTTTACAGAATATTTGTTGTAAGATCCATTCAAAACTATTAGCTAGTTAGATCCTAACCAAAGCATGTGTAAAGGCATGTGGGTGGAGGGCATTTAAAACTTTGTTGATTGAATTCAGTCAGGAAAAGGGAATATTAGAAAAATTATCTACAAAGTTTTGGAATATGAATTGATAGTTGTAAATATAGCACCCAGATACTTTAGGGGCTTGCAGATTAATGGAAGGAAAAATAAATATGAATGAAATATATGGTAGTAATGCATATATCCTGTTCAAGGAACAGAGAAGTGAAGGTAATAGTGGTAGTTACTATGACGCATTAAGGATTAATAAAGCACAACCACACAGCATGAATAAAACAGGAGGTGGTTTTAAATCTCTTTAGGGAAGGATAGCAAAGAAGTATAGTTATGGGAATATTCTATAAGCTTCAATAGGTGACAGAAAACTGAAATATTATGAGAAAGACTAATAGCCTAGAGAGTCCTCCCCATTATGTTAGACTTCAGCTTTTTAGATTCATTCTCTGGAGAAAATTCTACTAATAAAAATAGTGCTGAATATGATAGCAGGCAAATTTAATCTCTAAATTTGGACAGAATCAAAGAAAAAGTTTCCCAAGGGATATGATATAGGAGATGCTGTAATTTAGTGGCAGCATTAGATAAAAAATGGGGAACTGATTAAAGAAGAAGCATTAATGTTTCTGGAATGTGCTGGAAAGAGAAATAACCAAGAGGGAAAAAGGTCGCAGATTGCATTTCCTGGCAATCTATGTTAAGCTACATCTTATTTAATATTTTAGTCAGTGACCTGAATGCATAAAATGTGGGTATGCTAAGGAAATTAGCTAATGGTACATAAGTATTTTGTGGGTATTGCTAATATACAGAAGATTACAGATATTAAAATAGGAAAGTTCAATAATACAAATTTTAAGATCACATATTTGCAGCTAACAGCATAAACTTGTGTTATGGGCCTATTTCTTAGAACAGCCTATAGATTACGTATATCACTCGATCACATGACGGATGCCTTTACAAAGTACAGTTCAGTAGTTCAACAATATATAGTACGTAGCTTAGGTATGAGATGATGGGATTCCCTTTTCCCTGACTAATGTTTCACATCCAGATTTTGTACCTTTGGTGTCTTTTCTATGTAAGGAAGCCAAGTGCATTACCATTAACTTTTGAATACACAGAAACAGTCCTCATTTATCTTATTGTTTCAGAAAACAGAGCTGATTTAAGGGATATATCACGAGCCAGTACATAATTCCTTTCTTCCTAACTGAAGATGTAATCATCCTACTAATAATTCCATGTCATATTAACAGCATTTCAACATTTTTTTCACTTTTGTTCTCCACTGATCAATTGTTGATTTTTGTCTTCAGTAAAAGACTGATGTCTTCTTCCATAAAAATAAATGACATGTAATTCACTACAAATTTAATTAAGAATAGCTATACTCTCAATGACGGCCTCGTCATTCGCTTTCATAGCTTTAAATTCAGCTCAATGAAATCATTTTTTTGGCAAGATGACCTCTTCCATGCTGTACTGACCATAGTACTGTACATGTAAGCAACTCCACACACATTCATGGAGGCAATTCTAATGTGATTTGTTTATCAGTGTATACAGGCAAAATTATTTATGGTGGAACTTGAGGTAGTAGGGAGCTGACAAGACGCACTAGTCACTCAAAGCTCTCACCTTCCTTGGGACAACTGAGTTCTGTGATTCTATGAATCTGTGTTCAGGATTGTTTTGCATGTGCCTGAAATGGTTAGAACTGCCAAGCCATCTGTGTTTTATGTTTTCTTCTTATTATTGTTTCATGCCTGCTACTTCTGCTAATGAAGCATAATAGTTGGCATAAGAGTTTGAAAGGAAGTGTAAATCTTGTGACATAGGATATTATATGTATAATATTATATGTATAATTCAATATAATAAGATAACTGACATAATCTCTCTCTTACTACTGAGTTTCTAACAATGTTTATGTGACATCATGGCAAACAAAGTCATAATTTGTAGTTTGGAAATCATTTGAAAAAGACATTGTTGTGTCATAAATAAGTCTCTGAGATATTCACAAAAAGTATCATTCTTAAATAATAGTCCTCTAGCTGGGAAAAACAACATAAAAAATGAAAGGTCAATTCTTAAATAATAATCATTGTGATTAATAAATGTCACAGCTCAAAGTTAGACAAAATGAGTTTTTCATCTGCTTTCTAAAATTCCACATATAGCAATATACTGAGTATTTTTCATTTACAAGCAGAGGCAGTTATGAAATGTCTCATTTTGCATGTCAACTCAGTGGATTTTCCACCCACACTTCATTACTTCTGTCATACAACTTTTTGTTTGTTTGTTTGTTTGTTTGTTTTGCTTAAAGTAATAGCTATGGTTGGATAACAACAGATAATGGTGATTTCCACCTTTGCCAATTATGTTTTTTGGTTTGAAAATAGACAGGAATGTTTCATACAACATTCTAACTCAATAACTTTTGTATAGAAATATGTATATGTTGTGCACAAGACTCTACATAGAAATAGTTAATCCACAATATTTATTTCTATAGTTAACTTCTCTTTTAAACCAAGGAAGACAATCACTTTCAGACTACATTAGTCTCATTTATCTCTATGATGTCTTTAATGTTATGTTACAACAACATTACTGGCTCCTGCAGGCCTGCATCAGCCTTTAGCTACTCAGGCGCATTATTAGATTGTCAATATAATTCAGACATCTCATATAAAAAGAGCCAACTTATTGGCTCCAGTACTTTGCAAATGTATTTTCATGATGTAATAGCTTTATTTATTTATTTTTCCTTTTTGAGTATGCTTAGGCTATTTGGAGAATCAAGTTTGTGAGTGCTAAAAATATTAAGATACCAGGCACTTAGTGCTCTCTTTCTTGCTACATGGTGTGTTTTTTCTGATAAATCACTGGCATGGTAGATGAATGAAGAAAAAAAATATGTAAAATACTTTAAAATGAAAAAAACTAAGAGAAATATTTTATGATGGTTCTTCTGAACTAGTACAACTCAATGCAGGGTATTTTGATGTTTTGATAGAAATTATTCACTTCTCCTGAGATTTATTCCTCTGTGAATGCAGTAGTTAACTGGTGCTTATTTATTTACTTATTTTAAAAAAGAAATATATTTAAAATAAAGAAATATATTTCTTTATTTCTTTCTCCAAAAAGAAGAAAGTTCTAGACAAAATTTGAGTGTGAAGCATTAGTCAGGAAAAGGATTTTTTTTCTAAGTATCTTTCTAAGTATTGTGGAGCTTCTTGAGAGGGTCCAGAGAAGGGCAACCAGGATGATTAAGGGAATGGAACA
>VZSG01000586.1:74296-85966 GCA_013398315.1 Nothoprocta pentlandii | reverse complement strand
GAGGTCTTCAAAACCCGCCTGGATGCCGCCCTGTGCCACATGCTGTAGGTGTGCCTGCTTGAGCAGGAAGGTTGGAGTAGATGATCTCTAGAGGTCCCTTCCAACCTTAAATATTCTGTGATTCTGTGATTCTGTGATTCTGTGATTCTGTGACCTTTCCTAATAAAACTGTACATTTTTCAAACAAAACACTTTGACCTAAAGTCCTCTAGAATTAATACAAATGTTTGACTGTTTTGTTAGTAATTTAATTTATGCACCAAAGAATAGAAAGAATTAAAGTACAAAACCCAAAGACAATGAAGAGAGAGAGAGAGAGAGAGAGAGAGAGAGAGAGAGAGAGAGAGTATCAGGGCAACAAAATATATAAATGTTAGAAATTCTACATGAAGATGAACCAGATCATTTCTAAGGCACAGTAATATACTTTTTCTTTGGAATCCCAAGCATTTTCCTTTCTCAAACTTTACCACTTGCAAAGGAAAAAAAAATAGTGCTAAACACGGAAAACAGAATAAGTCAGCAAACTTTAATACATTGTAGAAAACTGATTTTCAAATAGATTATTCTCATGATTTGCTGTGCAGCCATACACTTGCATACACAAACCTATATGTCATTCAAGGCATATGAAATACTGTTGTTACGTTTCCTCAAGAAAATATATTCTCTTTTTGTGGTCATTGTAGCGGCAATTGGAAAAGATTTATTGAAAGTGAGCAAGAATAATTTGTAGATTTTGCCTAGTACATGCAAGCCTACTATATAAAAGACTGAGCCATATACAGACTAGATGCATGTTATAAAAATATACATATATAAACAGGAGGTACAAATTAATCATATAAACAAAGTATTTTTTCACCTCCAAAACCTCATCCAGCTTCACCAACTATAATTACAAACAGGTAGCTCATGGAAGAGAACATATTAGATACTCAAAATCCATCTAGTTCTGCATCTGGAGCTGGAGTCAGCGAGTTAATAAATGAGCTAACTTCAGGAGAAGATGAATGTGCCACGAATCTTAAAAACAGTGAGAAGGAGCTAAGTACAACTAAAGTAAGACAAAGCAGAACCCTTTTTCAAAGGCTCAAATATTTTCTGGGCATTCGTACAATTCTCTGCCTTTTTGTAATTTCCTCAAAAAATCCAGATGCAAAACAGACACTCCTCTCGGTTCCTCCCCCTCAAAAAAAAAAAAAAAAAAAAAAAAAAAAAGACAATTTAGTAAAAAGTAGAAAAGTAGTTCAAATATCTTGGCTAATTTTCTGCCCACAGAGGACTCTATGTATTTTTTTTTTCCAATCGTTCTTTTCATTTTGTTGTTGTTGCTATTTCATTTTGAATAGGACAATAATCATTGCCAATAATAACACAACTCAGAAAAATACAATAATGATTCATCCAAAGTCTCTGTACCTCCAAAATGTCTGTATCAGTAATGATTCTGCCTACTCAGGTGCTGCTGAAAGCCTAACTACCATCATATTTTCTTTGTCTATTTCTGTCAAATATTGACACTAAGCATAAGTATAGTACGACAATTAAGGAAGCAATTAGAAATATACAAGTTTTCAAAAACTCTGACTTAATGAAGTCCTTAAGCATATTTCTATTCCTTAAAACCCAGAAATTTTTATTTTAAATGGAAAAGAAAGCTGGAAGGAAAAGTAGGAAGAGTGAGAAAGACAGAGAAAGAAGAGTGGAAAAAACAGCTCAGGTGTAGAACCATATTGTAGAAACGTGTTTTTGGCTTTGTACCTTAATACACAAATCATTGTGTTGATTTAAAAACAGCTGTCAGCTGTTAAATCACCTGTTTTTTTTTTAACTGTGTCTTTTATTACTGAATGGGAGAACTCAACAAATTTTAGAAATTGTTCAGTTTTGCCTATAGTAAAATGAACAATTTGCAGAGAATTATATACTTTAAAAATTCTCATCTTTTTCATGGTCGAATATTTATATACAGACTTTAGAATTTCTTGTATATCCATTTTTCACCCATAATCTAGGGCTTTGTTTTCTGCGGAATTTTTGTGTCTTTTTCTGTAGTGATTTTCTTTTTAAGTCAATAACAGCAAAACAGTCTGGTAATGTTATCCATCTCAGGAACCAAACATACGGTTTGATCCCAGTTGATCCAGATGATAGTTTATGCTGTGACATTTTTGAAGTAGAAACTATTACTTTTACTTTGTGTGCAACTGGGAAAAATTTATCCCGTTTTTTCTCTGTTAGCCAAAGTTTCTTTATAAAAATAGTGTTTATAGTGGTCAACCTATGCATGATAAAAAAAGAACAGCAGGTTATGTTATCTTTCATTCTCATATTTAATTTGAATAATTAAATTCATTGACAAAGTGATGTAGTATATGTACTGATTTAGGTATAGTTGCAGCTACCTTCACCTTTTATGAATTTATTTGAAAAGAATGTAAGTAAAGAGTTCTAGAAAGAAGTAAAAATAGAATTCATAAGAAAGTCATGTTGCAATAGCATTTTTTGCAGTCTATTATCAACAGAACAGCTTGCACATCTTTTCTCAGTAGCAGGTGTTTCTGCAAGAAGTGGCATCTATTTGGGAAAACGTGAGCTAAAGGAATAATTTTGCTAGGAAAGTTACAAAATTGTGTTAGGTAAAAAGAGTCTATTAATACTGCAAATGAAGGCAATAAAATGTATAAATCTTAATTTACACTTGATAATTTTCTACATCACATAAAATACTACAGATTCCATAGTATAACAGTAAGCCATAACCTAATGTAATTTCTTAGTGGATAATCTTTGCTCACAAAAACAAACTAACAAAAAAGAAAATCCCAAAATTGACTGGTAGAAGGACTGTCTGTAAAGAAATGTCAATGACCGCTAATGCATCCTGCCATTCAGTCTCATCTTAGCCACTCTACTGGTTGATATTTTTGGCAGCTGGAGAAGAAAACACCTACCAGATCTCAGTCCACGGCTGTCTAGTGGTTTTGAAGTGATGCACTTTGATAAAAGTGGGGCATCTTCATCAAACAGCAAGGGAAAGCTCCTGTATTCTCTGAAATTCTGTTACATAGTGTCAAAAAAACCAAGTCATAATTGTTTTTATTTCATCACTGCAACTAAGATGAATATTTCAACTTCTAACCAGAAACTGTTGCCTAACAGATGCTGATTGGGGATGAATTGGGAATTTAGTGGTATAAAAGAGAAACAGGTGAAAATAGTCAATTCTTTCCATGCTGCCATATTTTACTATTTAGAAGAGAAAAGGCAGGCTGAAAAGAGATCAGCTGACAATATCAGTTAAGGAAGTGTGCTTGATAAAAGATTTTCCCTAGATAATGCAGCTATTGCATAAGGAGGCCCGTCTGACAGTTTGCAAGATGTTAATTATACTGACATTTAAAATATAGTTTACAAGGAAAAGTTTGACCTTCACAGTTTTACAATATCAATCAAGGGTTTTTTTTCTGTGGAAGAGAGAAAGTTGACATGGCTCAAAAGACATTAGCTTTCTCATGATTTTCAAAACTTTTTATGAGACAAAAACTATTCCTTTTCAAGAGGGAGGGTGACTGGCTGTTAGAAAAAAAAAAATATGAAAGCACAAGGTGGAATTTTGATATCTCCAGGCTAGTGTAGGGTATATTATATGGAAAATTTGTTTTATCCAAACACATACTGGAAGATTCAAGGAAACGATACATGGGAAACATAATATTGTTTTTGTAATGCAGCAAACAAACTAGATTAGCTAATGGTGTCTCCTAGCCCTAATATCTGAGTGTCTGTTAATGAATGAAACTGAAATATTTCAAAATTTAAAACAGTAATTAATCAACTATAGTTGGAAAACAGGCAGAGACCATTATTCCTTTCTTAATCTATAAATGGGTTGGCAACTGTTTCTGAGTTTCCATGAGAGAAGTTATTTACAGGATGGACAATCTAATATCACGCACAATTATAGTTCATAGGATCTTTGATTTTAGAACAGAAATATAAAATCATATGAACATCAAATACCTAAAAAACAGTCAGATTCATTATTCCTTACCTTCACATAAAAGTTTGGACAACCCATTATACTATTTTATTTCAAAAAGAACAGCATTTTAAGTTGGGAAATCATTAATATCTTCGATGAAGCTACAAGTGAGGCTCATAAAACTGGCTGATCAATTTCTCTTCTCCATTAAACTTCATCATTGACTTACATTGACAAATATTAATGACTCAGTACATTCTGAAATGATCAGCATTTTGCCTAATATATTTATTTCAGAATTTTTACTTTATCAGCTGTTTCATCTACATTTGAATATCACACTTGGATGTGCTTTTTAAGAAATGTTGCTTATGTCAGTTTATTCCACAGTGTTCAGTCATACCTACCAGAAGTTTTATGCAAATGATAGAAAATTAATTGTTGTTCATAAATCTTTTATATAGAAAACACACATTTTTTGGATAATAATTGTGGAGTTTATTATCAGTAGCCAGTAGAAATATGAATGTGGATATCTGTTACCTAAGGATGAGAACAGATTTAATTAAAGAATATAGGTAGCATCTGGTCTATACACTCATTACCTGGTTTCTCTACAGGCAGTTCAGTATTATAGCTATTGCTGTATTACAATTTATCTATTTAGGTTTTTATATAATTGCTTGAAAACTACTGATGTTTAACATAAATATGGTGACAAAATATACGTACTTCATGGAAATGTATTGTAGGTTCTAGATAAACATCTAAACTGAATAAGATGAATAGAGACAAAAAGGGTCAGGTATCTTAAACTATGAATTTATTCACCCTCTATTCTGCAAAGAAAAATCCAGATGCTAAGTTAAGCATTAATAAAGTGTTCTTTTTTTACACAAGTACCTCTTTTCATTGAGTTTTAAGAAAATCAAAATAACTTGATTTTCTGGAAAAGTGTCTAAAGGTGTTAATTTCCAACACATCTCATGCTATCTTTATGGAGTCCCAGTCCAGAGCCTAACAGAAACTACTACATTTAAATAGATAGTTGCTGTTAACATTAGGAGGGCAATTAGCTTTATTTTTGGCTGTCAGAAAATTATAGAATAACTTACATTAGAAAATACCTCATCTAGTTCACCTCTCACTCAAAAGAGCAACTTTAGGTTGTTAGGTCTGTATCCAGAAAGATCTAAATATCTCCAATGAATTTAGAACTTCCTTGTTCTACTGTTTGGCCATCTTCATAATAAAACAGCAACACAACAAAAAGACTGATTTGAAACTCTCTTCCTGCAGCGTGTGTAGTTCTTTTGCTGTGTACCTGAGGAAACTGAAAAAAAGTCTGTCTTTGTCCTGCATAACTTCTCATTAAATATAGACAAAAATAAGATCTTATCTTTTTATCAGTTTGAAAAAAAAAAACAACTCTATTGGACTCTCCTTGTGTATTGTGGACAAGGTCTTGGGCCAAAGAAAGGTGTATTTCATGTTATTGTGCATTTTGGTAGCAGTGCTAAAGTTAAGTGAAAAACATGCACTGTTCTTCCTATGTCTGCCAATTGTGTGATCATCTTATCATGAAAACCTATTAGACTGGTGACTGGTGAAATGTAAGATGACCTTAATAAATTATGCTGATAGATCTTGTTGCCCTCTTGTCATTGGCTGGATTGTGTTCCCTGGATCCTCCTTCTTTCCCTCTTGAAATGTGTGACATTTTCCTTGTTCCAGATTATCAGATATCAACTTGGATTGCCATCATCTTTGAAAAACAATGGAGAGTGACCTTGCAGAGTCATTGCTCAGCTTCAACAACACTTCTAAATATATCCCATCCAGCCACATTCGTATCTGTATGTGAAATCATGCCTGAGTGACTGCTAACTTGATTTTACTCTACTGTGACTAATGGTTCACTCCCATGGACTTTGCTAGTAATCCCAGGGACCTAGGAGGGACCTAATCACGTCCTGGACTTTTTTGTCCTTCAAAACAGTCTTCTGTAGAAGTCTCCTATAGGAGATTCTTAACACAGAAGTAACAGATACCTGCCAAGCAAATCGTAACAAACCCAAATCCTCAAGTCCAGGGCTATTAGTCCGTTTCACTTCTCTCAGGATTTTAAACTCTCATGATCACTTCTGTCTTCAATTTCACCAGTTCTTCCTATTTTGTAAGCAACCAGCAGAGCACCTCCCTTGATGGACTTGTTGATTTGTCATTTAATCAGTTCAATCCAGAAATCTCATATGTCCCACTACATTGCCCTTCTGATGAATTGCAGGGTGGTTAAAGTCTCCCACTAATACTAGTGGCTACAGATTTGAGCTTTCCTCCATTTGCCAAAGAAGGCTGTCTACTTCTCCTTCATCTGACATTCCATAATAAATACCTGTTATAATGTCTGTGTTTGTTAGCAATCTTGATCCTTGTTCATAAGCACTCAGCTAACTCTTCACCTATCCAAAGGCAAACCTCCAAATATCTGAGCCATTCCCTTTCAGACAGTGTATCTGCTCCTCCTCGGTTTATTTTTCCTAAAGAGTCTGTATCCAATAACGCAATACATAAATCATGCTATCTCATCATCAGCCTTTAGTCCCCCCAAAATCATAGGATTGAAATGTGACACAGACTCCTACTTCCTTCTTTTGTTTCCCAGTCTGCATTAATTTATACACAGGAACGTGTGATAGTCTTTTACTCATGCTGCTTGTCTGGGATGGTTAGGAGAACTTATTCCTAGTGCTCCCCTAGAGCACTTTCTTGCTGTCTCTTATTTCTCTCTGTCTCTTCAGGTTTTCGGGCTACAGTTACCATATGCAGCAAAATCCCATTTAAAGCCCTCCTTATTATACTATCAAGCCTGTTGGCAAAGTGACCTTGTCCTACTTTACAACTTCTCATTTGTCTTTTCCCTAGTATTCTTTGTTTTTCAAAGATGTCTCCAGGCCCTTTGGCCTGCTTCAGCACCTGACATACATCCATAATTTACCTGCAGGAGTGTTTTTGCCACTTTATGGCAAGATCAAGATGAACACCATGTGTATTCTCATGCCTTTCCTCATCAACTCAAGAGCCTTGATACCACTTGATACATTTAAGGTCTCCTCTAGTAATATCATTTGTCTCTGTAGGGATGAGCAACAAGGATAACATTTGGGGATTACATGATATTCAGGAATTTTTCTGTAACAGATCTGAGCCACTGACAAGTGACAAACATGACAAGACAGCAAGTCTTGTCAGGATTTCTAAGCCCCACAGAAGTAGGCCTCTAACCTCCATCGTCCGTCACATATTGCTGAGTCTTGCTAATTATACAAAGATGCCATAGCAATTGTAGATATTGCTATAGGTATGGATTATTTTTAACAGAAGGCATGCTGTTGAAAGAAATAGGAAAATAATAGTCACAGCCTCTTGGTTAGGTTTTGGAACTTTATTCTATATATGACTAGAGGGATGCAAAGGGACAAGGGAGACAAAACATGAAAAGTAGTAGAGGTCTGTGGAACTATGAGAGAATTGTTTGAGAAAGGGGAAATTAGAGGAAAACCAGGCCCTAACAGAAGTTATGGCATTACAGAGGTTTGCTTGAGGTGAGGGACAGTTACCACTTCCAGGATGGTTGGTATGTGTGGAATTCACTACACCATGATTCCCTTGGCAACACAATGTATCCTCCTAGCACACACTAATGAGTATAAACGAAGAGTGGAGAAGAATGGAGACACCATGGCCAAACTTTGTTGGCTTCCATGCAGAGATGGTGCTGTGCAGCTGATGGAGAGTGGAGCGGAGTTAAGACATCATGGCCAAACTCTGTTGTAGTCCCTGCAGAGGTGGCATGCTCTTACCATGCAGCTGATAAGCCACACAGTATGGTAAGATGCCTGGTGTTGGGCCAGCAGTGGTGGCAGATCAATCCCTTCTGATGGACTTTGCCCAAACTTCTCCTTATTCTAATCCCATTATAATATCAATACACAACTCCATCCTAGAAGTTACCACTTCTAAGGAAAGACTTCTCCTCACTAAACATGTTCTCCATATTTTCAGTTAACTCAGGAGACTTTTTAAACCAATCAGTAATGAAAGAATGTATGACTAGAGTCACTCAAGCTCCACCTAAATGTAAAAGTAAATATGTAAAAGGTGAACTAAGGAGAGTAGCAATTAGAAAAGGAGGAAAGGGAGGAAGAAGGAAAGAAGGAAGGAGGAGGAATGAAGGAAGGAGGAATGAAGGAAGAGGAAAGAGGGAGGACTCTGTCGTAACTTCTGGATCAGTCGACAGGCTGAATCCCTTTCCCCTTCTCCGGTCAGGACACAGTCTAGGAAACTCCTCAAAGCTGAGAGCCTTCTCCCACATTCTGGGGTGAGTGATGATTGTGCATTTGTACACTAGGCACTAACTAAGAACCCCACACTGTAGTAGAGAATTTCCTATTCTGATATCCGGAACCTATTCCCTAAATGCTGCATTAGAATAAATTGTGCTATCTGTGAACTTGACTACTTATTTTGGGGGCAATCAGACCAACAGACAACAGGCTGTTTGTGAACCTGGTACTGCCAGAGTTGGGCCTATAGTTACCACAGTATTTGGTATCGCTTTTAAGAGATGAGTCCGGCTGCCCCCAGTCCCTCTAACCTTTGAGGATCGTCTGGAACGCAAGGCGATTCATCTCTTACCAAATTTTCGCCCCGCAATCGAACTGCACCAGGAACCTCCCCCTTTTGCATGAGTTCACCAATTGTACACTGGGCAGCTGCTAGTTCTTCTCGCCTATCTTAGTGGGCTAAATTGATTGTTGCCTCCATGTAGGTAGGCACAATGCAAATTTCTCCATGTGCCTCAATGTAGGTAGGCACAATGCAAAAGTAGAGGACACTACAGTAATTTAGCTCTTTCACTGGAAAATACTCAAAGGAGGTCATGAATGTCTGAGGCACAGAGAAAGAATTAATCTCTGATCCCTCATTGAAACAATCTTTTAGGTTAGAGAAGCAGATCAGAAGCAACAAAGGGACATGCTGCACATGTTCAGTTCAGAAATAACTTTTATGTAGTACTTTAATTCTCTTCATAGAGCCTTAAATATTATTGAAGGCAGCATATTGTAATATTGCCCATGAAGAGTTTTCCAAATGCTGAAAAACCTCGTGTAAAAGAGTGTTTGAGTCTTAGTCTTAGCTTAAGACTAAGCAAAAGTCCAGATGTGCAACTTGTGCACATGTGATTTCTACAAGTCAGAGCACCTCTTTTGTTAGTAAAGTTTTGCTACTACATCTAAACTAAGGATCTGAAACAAGCCCCCATTTAAATTAAAATAAATAAATATATAAATTTTAAAAATTTAAATATTTGAAGAAACTAGGAATTAAAATATATTAATACTAGAATAGTCCTAGTCCTATTAATAGTCCTATTAATACTAGAATAGTCCTATACTGATCATTTTGCTACAAGCTATTTTAGTGCCTACCATTGGCAGTCTGATAATGGTAATCAAAAGAAATCCTCTGTAATGCTTGAAAATGAAGATTGGTATTCCCATTGAAGTAGACCACCTGTGATCATGTGACTGAGTAACAAATTAAATACTAACACTTTATTAATACTGTGTTTATTCTCCTCTGAAAAACCATATAATCTGTAATAGTTGTTAAAAAAAAATAGAAATAGAAGAATATCCTAAGTATCATATCAAAGAGAAAATAAGACTTACAAAAAAATGTATGTCAGGAATTTCCAAAATTATTTCTTTGAGTCAAACTCCTTAAGTGTTAATGCTTTGTTCATTAATAGACTGGACTAGAAAACGAAAGAAAAAATGAAGGTAAAAATACATTTTCCAATATTTAACAAAATGTGTGAGGAAACTAAATCCACAGGCAGGGTTGATCTTGGTGCTATATTTGAAGACTCAGACCTATTGGTATCTGCAGGAGTTTTGCTGCTGATTGAGAGAAGGATAGCACCCATCCTATTAGACTGATAGGAGGAACAGCTAAAATGCTATTCAACCACAGGTAGTTTTGCTTTTTATCTGAGATCCGAGATAGAACAGCAACTGAGAAGGTAAAACATATACAGTTATTAAAACTACAAAATATTTTTTTTTCCAATATTAAAGAGGAATCGGTGGCTGTGGGTCATTGATGTTTTCTACTCATTTTTTAAATGACATAAAGTGTTAAATATATATTTTTAAATTATTATTTTTCAGATAAACTATTAGAGTTATTAGAGGTATAAGGGGTATAAATGTTTTATGTCTCTGGTAGCCAACTTATGTAGAAAAAGGAAGGTAAGCCCTTCCTCTGAATAAACCAAATTCTTTGGTATTTCTGTATTGGTATTTGGTAATTCTGTATTGGTATTTGGTAATTCTGTATTAAGCAATGAGACATATATGCTAAAAATTACAAACACATATTGTAATGCTGTAACTGCTAGCATGTTGAAAGCTTTTCTATAGAAATCTCTATCAGTTAGCACCTCAGAAGCGGATCCAGCTCAAAAGCTGTATTATTTTTGTTAAAGAACTAATGGAGTCAGCAAGGTATGTACTTGCATATTTTATATCAAAATGAGTATCAAATCAAAATATAATCAAAATTAATAATTGCTAAGGAAAAGTTCATAGTTATACTCTCCCTGGAATGGGATGAGGAATAAATTTATTGTTCTTTTCAGAAAATCACAGTTATGTTATTTTCTCATGCAAAGTACTGGGAAGGCAGATAAAATTCACCTTTTTCATTTTTGTATCCTGTGTCTAGAGCAGTCAACAAGTGGCCACTTGCCTTTCCCTTTCGAGAAATTCCAGTACCAGGGGACTAAGTCAACCTATGAACAAACTCATATTCTTTCTTTCTCTGCTAGCCTGAAGACAGTGCTCTAAATATCACTCCGAAAGCTTGAAGTATCTTGAATAATTGTTTCTCAAGAAAAAGATAATTAAGACAGATATTAGAAATCTCCCAGATGCTGACCCTGGCAAGTGTCCCTATGTATGCTTGTAGAAAAGATTGAACTGTATCCAAAACAAGCCACCTGCTGAAAAATATGAATAGTCACAGAGAAGGGAAAAGAAAGCTTGAGCAGGGTAGAGGTAGATCACAGTAATTCCCAGCCAGGAGCTAATGTCAAGTTATTGCAAACATCCCTGTTTGGGGAGACTGTATTAAACCTTTTTAGAATACATCTGGAAATGAAACAAATGTTAATGGATTCACCTAGCTTGGGGGAATTTGACTTTCTTGTTTGTTATGCCATTCTGTCTGCCTCTTTCTCATAGCCCTCCTCCCCTTCAAATTCCTGCCTCCAGGCCACTGCTTCTGTAAGTAAGAACAAGGTCATCAGAAAAACACATTTTAGATCTTCTGAGAGCTTGATAATTAATGTTTACATTATTGAAGTGAAACTGGCTAAATTTGTTTGAGAGTGTATTTTCAACTGAGTACAATAAACGTAGATTTATCTGTCACTTGACTGAAAAATCTATCATTCTGAGTGAGGAAATGATATTACACAATCATTGTTATTAATAAAAGGAAATCAATGACTTCTAGTTTAAATGCAAACACATATATTATATACATGTGTATATGTATATGTATATTAGTGTGTGTGTGTGTGTTTGTGTTTATATATATATATATATGTATGT
>VZSG01000586.1:48008-74050 GCA_013398315.1 Nothoprocta pentlandii | reverse complement strand
AAAAAAAAAAGAAAAAATACTGAAAAATAATGCAAATCTGTAAAGCTTTGAAATACTGCATCATCAAAGAAATTCAACATTGTGTTTTCTGAACAGCTAAAACTGTGTTATCCGTAACATGATATATATTGTCAGCTATGTACTATATACATTGCTGAAACTAATAAGTTTAACTGAAATTTCCAGCAGATTGATTCCATCCATAGAAAGATTCCAGTTGAGGTCAGTGACATTTAAGAAATGTCCCATTCCTAACTGACATGCAAGAGTGCTTGAAAAAAATATGTGGTATATTCTGCAGGCTTTGCTGGGAATAGTTTTAGAATGGAGTGTATGAAACATAGAGCAAGATGCAGGGGTCAGATGGGGAGTGAAAAATAGGAAGACAAATCTGAAAGAAGAAGAGGAGCAGGCCCGGGCACAATCTGAAGACATTATGATAAGAGATGAGATACGGTATTTTGGGAGCAGTATGTTTGGTAACATCTGGGAAAGAAAGCAAGAAACTTATTCCAAATTGCATCATGCCTTCTCTAATAGTTATAAATATGATTCTTTTCTAATCCTACTGGCATCAATTTCTACTTTTAATGTAGAAATGACATTAAAACAGAGAGGGGGACAAACGGGAGGGAGACAAACCCCACAGTTTCTGGCTAGTTATTTAGGTCAAAATTGACACAAATCAAGAGAGAGTGTTTAGCAGTCTTACCTTAATGCATGGATATTATAAAAATTATTTCTGATAGAACACTTTACAGATTTCTTGATTTTATTTTTAAATACTTAAACTTTTGTATTCCTTTAGTAACTGAATCAGGATGAGGCTAAGACTTCTACTAGATACATTTGCTTTAACATTTTTTTCCATGTTGCACTCCATGTAGAAAAACTTTCTTCAAAACATTTGATTCCATAAAAGAGACTTTGTAGGAGTGTCACTAGCATTTCCTAGTGCAAAGGTCAATATGTTATATATACTCACTTTTCATATGGTATATCACTTCATCTTATCTAAATTTTCAAAATAAAAGTTAAAGCAGGAATCCAACTCAGACTTGCACTAGGAAAATCAATAAATATCACAATAGAAGCTCCCAATTTTAATGGTAGGCATTCTGAGTTAAAAAAAAAAAAAAACTAACAAACTGATGAATACTTTCAGTTCTTTATTTATGTCGTTATGTACATTCTTATTATGTCTTTAACATACTCTGAAGTGCACATCAGAAGTGTCAGGCTAAAGTTTTATTAGCTTCAGAAATAATTCTTCATCTGTTTTCAAGTGTCTGAAATATCAGTGTTTTCTAATAGTTTTCTTTGAAACTGCTGCTTTCTCATTCCCTTCTGCTCATGTGAAGCAGAAACTGCATTTTATCAGTAGACACTTTACTTTTCCCAAGTGGGTGATAACCAACAGGGCATTTTTTTATCTCTTTACCTGCTGAAAGAACTCTTTGGTAGCAACAGTATGAAGATTAAACTTTCACATTTGAAAAATTGTCTTCTAGACTTGAAAATGAACTGAAGAAAACCTAGGATTTTTATCCATAATGCCAAAAATCTTTCATTAAGATCTCTCTGAAGTGCTAGAACTCAAGTGTATTTCAGAAAACTAAAACTAGGAGCTGAGAAAATAGACAAATACATGTCCAAACTACTTATCACATGTGTGAGTATTAAACGCTCAAAGTTAGTTTGATGAAATCCCTGTAAAGGTATGTTGGTCAAAATCTTTGAGCAGCTGGAAAGACATAATATAAAACCTTACAAATTTATAGTTATAACAATGAAATATGCTTAAAATCTGTTTTAGCCCAGGACACATGTATAATCCAAAGAAGCCCAAAAGCTTCTGGAACCCGTATCACCTGGATAAACTGTGGTAAGGCAAATTTTGTATATGTTTTTAGTCTTCACCGAAGAAAGGGATTTTTTTTAAGTTGAAAAATCTACCCTTGAGATTATTGATAGCAAAGGGGGAAAGAGAGAAAACCTATCTATCTGGGAAATAGTTTCTAATTGCAGTGGAAAATACTTTCTAATTGCAACTGTTTTTTATTAGCATTGTTGTTCACTCATGTTTCATTAACTCTTCTCTGACTCGTGTCACGAATAACTTATTTTTTTTCTTCCATAAAAGTTCTCAAAATAGTTATGCAGGTAATTCATCTGATTTTTTTTGGAGTTGCAAGAAAGGGTAACATGAGAGTCCCAGTAGAGGAGGTAAAAAGAACACTTACATGACTTTTATTTCTGCATAATTAAGGTAATACAAATGCTAGAAGTCAGATCTGCAAAAAAAGGTCAGTCCTACCCGAAAATTTAATGGTGACTTTAATAAGACCAGATCTAGGCAAAAAAATGAGTTTTGAGGAAATTTTTCCCTTTCTTTTTCTTTTAATGTGACCTGTTCTATTTAATATACAGAGACATTCTACAAATTATTTGACTATGATATGTAATAGTCATTAAGCTCAAATTTAGTACAAGTCCTTTAAAACAACTTTGCCTTTAGAAATTGATTGTGCTTCTGCTTTTCATGAGAACAATGGGAAATGAGTAAACAAATCAACTGTAAAACTAGAGGCCCTCTCCAGAGAACAAGTTGAATATTACTAGTCCACATGAACCTGAGAGATGATGCACATACTCAACATGAAGAACTCTTCTTACTGGGCCAAAATCTTTAGATGCTCAGGAGAAAAACAGCCATCATAGCATATATGTCTGGATGTGTATATATACATGCAGATAAACTTTATCTTCTAATGTCATACAACGCCAGCGCTGAAGAACAGCAGTGTAATTTCATAAATTAGAATGAACTCAAGTAAGCAGAATTTAGTGGTAACTTAAATTGTTGTCAGTGATTTACTGATCTGCATCTTCTTTTTATAGTACCAACGCTATGATCTGATGAAAAGCTAGCTATGCAATGTTGAAACTGGAATACTCTAAGTTGTTAAAATTACCCATAGTTAGAGTATTAAAGGGCTTAAAGGGAAAAGCTCCTGGATATCAATGAGTTCAGGTATTAAACAGAAGGTCAGAATAGGGATAATGAGAAAGTATTTGTCAAATAGCATGGGAGAAAGAAGAGAAGGCAGGATCAAATCTTGTGATGGTATTAGTAGTCATAAAGTAATGAATTTCAGTTATGTTAAAGAGGAGAGGCCAAGTCCATACCTGCAATTTTATGTGGGCTGCAATTACTCAAATCCAAATTTTGACTTTATAAAATAATTATATCAATTCTATACCAGTCTTTCTCCTTTCTCATTCCCTCTGTCAGAAGTAGGCCAAAGGTGTGGACAGAATCCAACTTTAGATATGTGAACTGAAGATAAAATGTAATGGATGTGTTTATTGGAAGATTACTCTGGACAGAGTTTTATTGCAGAAAGTGAATGCAAAAGGCCTACTAATTTGAAGTACCAGATGCTAACTTTTAGAAAGGGCAATAAAGTGGCAGGTTATTAGTAGATCTTTTTATGTGCAATTTACTGTGATTAAGTGTCTCTTAATATAGTGCAAGGGAGAAACATGCCAGAACTGTACGTTACTCTCTCCTATAGCTACCTCTCAGTATTCATAATCAGCCTGGAGTGAGAAATGTTATAGTTGAGAAAAAAGAAAAGTTACTTTACACAATATAAATAGCAAAGTATGTTTCACATGCCGCATAACTTCTTACTACTTGCTTAGGAGGCTTTCTCATCAGACAAAACTCAAAAATATAATACAACAAAGTGACCAAATGATTTACCTCATGAAAAAGATCCTCTCTAATATGATGCACCATACTGGTGATGTTGTAAAATTAAAAAATAATAATAAATTGTGAGTTTCTATTAAGCAAAAAGGAGAAAGACAAGAAAAGACTCCCCTGAAGTGTCAGTTCTGATCTAGCATGTAGAATTTTTCTAACTTAAAGAGACTTCAAGTTTTATGAACTTAACAATGTCCTATCAACCTATGTGTAGAGTGACAAGTGAGTACCTGAGGAATAGTTATTTTCTATCTGCATTTAAAATATATAGGTCAGCAGGTAAAGTATTTCTTTACTAACAACTTCTTAAACTGTTAGAATGTCTATGAAACTTCATGGAATAAATGAGAGGAAAGCAAAGGAGTATTCGCTGAGGGGGTACTCATTTTTGTATAATTATAAGCTTTCTGAAATTAAGATTTTTATTTTATCTATACGTAACACACTCAAAAATACTATTCTACTTGTAATAGGCCATGGTGACAGAGCACTGGAATAGGTTACCAAGAGAGGTTGTAGAATCTCCTTCTCTGGAGATCTTCAAAACACTCTTGGACACAATCCTGTGTAACATGCTCCAGGTGACCCTGCATGTGCAGGGGTGTTGGTCCAACCAAACTTAACAGTCCCTACCAAGCTTAAAGGTCCCTACCAAACTTAATGATTCTATGGACATTTAGGGAAGAAATACTAATGGAACTTAGTGGCACAGACAGGTATGTATGCCACACGTCTGACTGTGGACCAAAGTTTTGGAAAGAAGACCCATAGCAATATGTTCTCAGAAGAAAACTGAGATTACATTCTAAAAGCAAAAAAAAAAAAAAAGCAAATTTTTTTCCAAGACTAATTGAATTTTATGAAAAATAATTCTCTCTCTTCAGCAGTCTTTCCACTGCAATCAAAAGTTCTGGTACCACCTGCATATGGGGAAAGCAGTGAAAGTTTAAAGGATTATACTTGTCTGAGGATAGGATATTTAGGACAAAAAAAAATAGTGATTTACTTCTGCATCTGTTTCAAGGAATGAATATGAATAGTTCCACAGCTATTTTTATAAGTTTACTGACAGTGCCAAGGAGCAGATTTCAACTTATACTCACTTTTTCCTCTCCCTGCTAAATGTCTATCATGTGGGGACTCATTAGAGTTCAACTGTCAAGTTTTGTGCCTTGCTTTTATAAAGATTCAGCTCATTGTCCTCATTGCACAGTAATGGGGTGTTAATTTTTCAAATACAACTTCCTTGATGTCATACTCACTGGGTATAAATTGCTTCAGGGATTCTTTGGATGTATATTCCTTTATCGAGTTAATGCCACCATTAGTTCTGATTGCCTCTTTAAGTGCCTTCTTGTGTTCTGCTCAGGGTATTACAGATTCTTATTGTTGTCTTCTTCTGGGCAATTTTACTTTAATGCTTTGTTTGTTTTCAGTCTCTTTCTGATTTGTACAGGAGCTTTTGCCTCAATTTTCCTTCAAAGTGGATTCTACTTGTGTTATTAGGTAGAGTACAAAGCAGTTTTCCATCATTCTGGACAGTTTTACACTTGCTTAATGAGGTTAGAGGTTTTGTTCTTGGGGATGTGACTTGCCTTTTTCAGTGTGATTTTAGTCATGCACACTATTCAATGACTGTTTTTGTCTGCTAAATCTTTTTAATTCCCTTCTGTGTATTTGGTATTTCTTGTAATATTATTCAGAATTATGGCCAGTAGCAGCTGTGTGATTTCATGGCTGAGATCTGCAGAAAATTCTGTCTATCAGTAGCTCTCAGCAGCTCATGAAATTTCTTATTTGTGTATAATATTAAGTTACAGAAGTCACCAAATCCACAGTAATGAATTTTGCTCTGCTGTAAATTACCTGTGCATGCATGAGCAAGTGTCATTTAATGACATTTGTATGTCAGACAAGAAAGGCTGAATTTCTCCTACTGTATTCCTTTCCTTGGTTAGATATAACTTTACATTTAGCAAACTTATAACAAAGTGCCATGTATTTTATAAAATTCTGTTTTTTAGACTTCTGAGTTTGTTCATACTTGAACAACCAAGTGAAATGAGACATTACAACTACATCCTCTGAGAAGGAAAATACAACAATTTCAGTAACCTAGCACTGGTGGATTTTCCTCAAGGATGCATTATCATTTGGATGTAATTGAATTTGGGAGTGTGCTACTAAAACGAGTGGCACAGGTCTGTAGACATTTCAACTATGTTGATTTTGCTAAATAAAATTTTCACAGAACCTGACAAAAAAGAAAATGGCCTACATTCACTGCAGGGCTTCTCTGGCTTCCTAAAGAAAAATTTTCAATTCATATCCCCAGGAAAGAAACCTCTGATGTGTCCACCACTCTTGTTCTGCCACAAAGCTCAAACCCATGACAACTTGGTTTTGGTGCTTTAAAGGCTGCTTATTTTTAATCTGGTTTGATCTCAGCACTGCTAATGTTTTTTAGGCTTCCTATGGCAAAAACACAGTGAGGATAAAACATGATAGTTTTGCTTTAAGCTTAACTTCAAGTACTACACCAAGTGATCTACCATCTCAAACTAGGCAAAAAGAATAAAATTTACTGTTTTTTATTTTTCAAAGCCATGTAGTAAAGACACTTGCTAGCTCTAGAAAGAAATTATTTCAGATTTGAGATGCTTCAGTCAGGGAACCTTCCCATCACCCCAGTCTAAAGTTTATATCCAGGAAGAAAATATTTTGTATTGGTTTATGTTTCTTCATGGCTCATAAACAAAGCTAAAGAATTTTGTTCATTTCAAAATGATGATTAGCTTAGTCTCCAATACTGGAGACTGACTTAATAATAATTATAATAATTTTAAAAGTAAAGTAAAAAAAAAAAAAAAAAGATTTTAGTTTTCATTCAGCATGGTGTTAAGAGGTTTATTCCTGGTTTTCGGTGACAAGCACTACTGTCACCAAAATACTTTTGGTGACACTATGAGTCTTTTGATAGAATTGAATCATATTTTAAAATCTTTCTCATTGAAGACCACCCTACAGGCTCCCTGAGGAAAAAAAAAAAAAGTTATGATGTAACCATAGGATCTTTATGGCTTCAGACCTGTCCCAGTAGGTCATTCAACAGACCTGAACTGGATTGTAAGGAAGTACGACTTGAAAGAGTCTGCACCTAAAACAGAAATCAGGTTTTACCCAGTCAGCAGATTGGTGAGTTTCAAAATTAGATGTCAAAATCAGGACAAGTCATCATTTATGGTCTACTAATCAGATTTATCTCTATCCTTAACTAAAAAATAATAATTAATGTGATTCAGACATGACTATTCCTGAGAATCTTGAAGAGTTTGGTTATTATCTCAATAACAAGTTTGTGAACCATAAATTCAAGAAAGTAACTATGAGATGTACTAATGTGTTTAATGAAATAAAACATCATGTGTTTAAATGATCATTGGTTATTATCAAAACAAGACAGTATAATGGTACTCTGAAGTCAGATTATGGCCCAATTTGTCTAAGTGTGTGAAGGATATGCTCCTTTCCCCTCCTCAACCTGGCTTTTCATAGGTAGCCCTATTCAGGGGTTAACCACTAGTGCTAATATCTGGTCCTATTAGGTGCCTCCCTGATTTGTAGGTGCCTCCCTGATTTCTTCCGGCACTCAGACATTAACCAGCAATAACAGCCATCATGGCTGCATCCTGATAAGGAGATAAGGTTAAGGGTGCATACATCAGCCAAAAATCCTCTGAAATGAAAGAATGAATACAAGTCAATCATCTTATTCCATAGATAGGTGGACAGTCCAAGAACCCATTGAGCTCTCTTTGCATGGCAGCGGGCTACACGCCAGGATTTCCCCTTGAGCAGGGACGCCTCTTGAGGAGTATACAGGCATGCCTCTCAAGAATACTCCTCAGGGTTAAGAGATCCCTTCCACAGTAGATTCATGGAAGGAAGAAGGAGGAAGGAAGAAGGAAGTGGAAGACTCCATCGTAAATTCTGGATTAGTCGACAAACTGAACCACTCCCTCCCACCCTCAGGTCAGGACACCTCCTGAGGAGACTCCTCAAGATGCAGAGCTCTCTCCCATCTTTTCGATTCATGGAAGGAAGAATGAAAAAGGAAGAGGAGAGAGGGAGGACTCCATCATAACTTCTGGATCAGTTGACAGGCTGAACCCCCTTTCCTCTTCTCCGGTCAGGACACAGTTTGAGGAGACTCCTCAAAGTTGAGAGCCCTCTCCCATGTTCTGGGGCGAGTGATGATTGTGCATCAGGAACTAGCTAAGAATCCCACACTGTAATACAGAATTTCCTATACTGACATCCAAAATCTGTTTTCTAAATGTTGCATTAGAATAAACTGTGCTATCTGTGAACCTGACCACTTGTCTTGAAGGCAACCAGACCTACAGTTGACAGACTGTTGGTGAATCTGATACTGCTGGAGCTGAGCTGATAGTTGATCATGTTATTGGGGAACTTGACTTGCTCCTATGAAGGCGATCGTGTTATCAGAAACCCCAGAAGAAGATGCACCCAAGGACATATCTTCACTGTTGTTGCTGGTATATTATGAGAGGAGATGGACAAAAGAGCAGGTGTTGCTTGTATATTATGACAGAATACAGACAAAAGGAGCAAACACCGGTATAAGACGAAGATAAGGACCACCATATCTTTGTGAAACTGGCTGAAGCAGGACAGCAGAACCAAAACAGGGCCTACTGAGTCAAAATGAAGCCATATATGGAAGTGACTTCCGGGAAGATGACCACCAGGGGATCTCAAAAAGACCACCAGAGACCACCAAAGGGACAGAGGGCTCATGCATGTGAGGGTAGGGTATATTGTAATTAGTTCCAGGAAATGGAATGAATATATATGATAATTTCCCAGAATTTAATGCATATGTAGATAATAGAGAAATAAAAGTTTTAGCAAGCACCCCCTAGGGCATGCACGATAGGTGGAGCTATCCCCCGTGCATCCAGCGCTGCAATAAAGTGAATGCCTGCTTCTTAATACTACATTGGTGTTAAGAGGTTTATTCCCAGTTTTCAGTGACAATCAGACCAATGGTCAGCAGACTGTGAGTGAATCCAATACTGTCAGAGTCAGGCATACAACTGGCACAGTATTTGTCATCCCTTTTAAGAGATGAGTCTATTTGTCCCCAGTCCCTCTAACCTTTGAGGTTCGGCTGGAAGGCAAGGGGATTTATCTCTTACCAAATTTGCCCCCCCACTCCCCATCAAACAGCAACCAAGTGTCATTTATGTTCTTAAGTTTCATTTATATACTTAGATATGAAAATCTGTAATGATTCAAGGCTCACGAATCAAGTAATGTAACTAAAAATAATTATTTTTGTGCATCAGAAGTCAGTAATTGCTAATCACCTTACAGAATCTGAAAGTACAGACAAGAGACGGCATTTTGAATTCTAAATTTTTAGCCGTCCTTTGAAGACACTACAGAATCTTTGTCAGAATACATCTGTTTACTTCTAGTAGCCATAATGTACTTAGAAATTCATGTTCTATGCAAATTTTTCTGACATACTTAAGGACATTTATGCATCCATAACCCTCTCAATCCCTGTGGGGTTTGGTCGTGTCAAGATGGGTCACATCAATGACAACACTCCTCTCGACTCAAGAACTGGTATAAGTGAAACTCACCAACAGCTATATTTTGACAGTTCTTTAACATTTCTTAATGATAATGATCTTCATAAAAAGCCTTGACTTAGATATTTTCATTTTAAGAATTTGTACCAAGAATAACAAAATATGTTGACATAAGTTTTCAGTGAAAAAAAAAGTTTTGATTCACCAAAATCTTGAGAGCATTTGATAAAGCTGCTACTGAAATCTTGCAGCTTCTTATGTGATAGATAGAAAACTGAAACCAATTAAAATGCTGAGAGCAATCCTGGAGAACTGTGAAATCAAGCATTATACAGAATAATATTTACTATATATATATATAAGGGCAATCTATAGAGATCAAAAAGGCACCAGACTGAATTGGCCTTAGTTTTCATTATTATTTGTATGGGTTACTTAGAAACATTTTTTTTCCATCATTCACATAGGTGACACATTGAGGGAAGCAGTCCTACTGTGAGGATTTCTAAACTGCTTAAATATTGTAGGTGCCCAATTTATATCAATCTGAAAAAAAGCAGGTTGCTCAAATACTAGGGCTCTCATACCTTTGTATGAAGTCTTCTCAAAATGAAAAGGTTTCTTTTCAAGATTTGTTTGTTCCCAAGAAGAACATCCTTTGCATTTACATAAGGATGCAAAATATATTGGAGATACAAAGTCTAATAACTGACTTTTTTTCCTTGGTGTCCATTTCAGATAAATAAATAAATAAATAAATAAATAAGCTTTTCAGTACTACAGAGCAATCTGGTTAGATAGAATTTTTTTCACCTCACAGCAAATTGATCATGACAACTACTTATCTTGCCTATATCTACAATTGATCCTGCCTGAAAAGTAGTTACAGAATCATTATTGTTGTAAGTGGAGGTGACAAAACAGAAACGGAAGTGAGAAAAGAAGAGGATTACAGTAATTAATAGAAGTTTGGATATATGTGTACTTAGTTATTTGGGCCAAGTGTGAACAGAGAAGAGAGAGAGACAGAAATACGGCAAGGAATTAAATGATGATAGAAGTGGGTAGCATAGAGATAGCAGAGGTGATAAAGGATTTTGCAAGAACATTTCTGATGGAAATGGAGTAAAGATTTTAAAGTACTTTAAAGTGAAGTAAACCACATAGTCTGAAGTTAGTAGCTATGGTCTCTGCTTAAGATGGACCACAGTTTTTACATGATAACATAACATAATAACATAACAACATAACATCAGTTTGGCATAAAATATTTATTTTCAGAAGGATTTCAAATACCAGAGAATCTGTTGCTTCCATTTATAATTTTTCACTAAGTTTTAATTAAGTCAATTATTCATAGGATACCTATGCCAGGATGTAATCCGTTTAGCTATAGTATCTGATGTATTATCTCTTTTTATATATCTTTTTCACAGAGTCCACTTTTAGCTTTAAGTAAATAGACTGTCTCTATTGAAAATAAATAAATAAATAAACAAATTTTCAAATAAAATGCTCTAGAACTGTGTTCATCTCTCTTTAAGTGCATAATTCTCTTTTCAGTTATTTTCTTTGCAATGACTGTCATAAATGCAAAGGTGTTTATATATTTTTGACTCAGAAAGTTTTCTTAGGTTAGCTTTATCAGATGAAATTTACTGGGGATATTTTCTCTCAAAAGATTCTTCATGTCCTTGAGACAAAATAAAATGTGCTTCTAAAATATCTACTTCATTGTTAAGGTCCAAAATTGACATGAAGAACTGGTGAAAAACTGTTCACAAAATTCTCCTCTAAGATGGTTGAAGTGAGAATAAAGCAAAATGTGTTGTGAAGTCTTGAGACATGTCAATGTTACCTGAGCCTTAGAATGTTGTGTTTGTTTGCTTTTGTTGGTAAAATAAGTTCTGAGGAAAGGTGTATTTCTATAGTTAGGACTTCATATTTGTATTACTGCTCTTATGAAAATCATTTATCACCTAAGAGAACTCAGGCATGATTCAGGCTGATAAACTGATAAATATTCTATAACTGGAGAAGGAAGTTTTCTCCACTTATCTTTCCTCAGTAAAGTCATACTACTAATAATGACTGCACCCCAGAATGCAACACCGTTTTTCAGTGGAGCACATTATTAAAACAGCTTGATGGAATACAGAGAGTTTCAGAAAACTACAGGTGCCGTCTGCCTTACTTTGTGGAAGGGAAGAGTTGGAAAGATTTTTCCCCCCATTTGACAATGACATACATAAAATGTGTGGCAGCACAGCTTGATAAAAAAGCTAGGTCATGCCCTTGCTCTGTATTTATCTCTGCACTGTTCTTGAAGCCATTAATAAAGACAGCACTGACAGAGTTCCTGCTGAGTAGGCAGCTGTAGGCAGATCTCAGCATAGTGACTGCATTGGAGATTTAACATGGTGCATAAAAGTTGCGGGTATGTTTTGGTCATGCTATCAAATATAGAGGTTGCAAAAGTAACTTTTCAAAATGGAACATGTAACCCTTCCAGCACTTGCGAAGCTAAGGATATAACTGCCATGGATGCTGGTTTGTTTCCAAAGAACATTTATCACTATAACAAGTAGGTATAAGCCAGTTTTAGTAATTCTTTCCTGCCTGTGTGCTGTGGCATTAGACATTTTTTCTACAACTCCAAAATTGATGTGCTCTTTAAAACAGGACATACTGTACAACTTTGTGTGATTATGCATACGTGATGGATCACCTTGTTAATTGATACAATAGCTCAATTGAGGAGTCATCAGAGTCAAAGTCCACATTAACCTTACTCTTGCTCAGGAATATCAAATACTTATCAAACTATCAGAAGCCAGAAGTTGCCTGTTATAAGCAAAGTTGTAGTGACATTGATATTACATCAATGTTTAGAACCCTATTAAGCCTATTCTTGACACATCATTTATAAAATGTTCTTCTTAACATGAGTTCCTTTCACATTTCCTACCATGAGTCTTCTGACAAAGACTAATGGTGAGAATATAAATAGAGATGACTAGGAACTATTTAATGATGAGTATTCCGTACTAGGCATGGTTTTTTTTGTTGATTCTATTTCTAAAATAATTTCTAAAAGAACAAATAATCTTGTATTATTCACCTTGCATTTTTCACATCTGTTTGTAGAAGATTATATACATATATATACATATATAGTTACAGGTAAAAATACAAATATATAGTTTGGACTTGTAAGTTGACTTTATTCTAAATATTTTAATATGTCATACTTGATCTGAGTACATATAACAAACTTACAGAGGGTGATGATCAGAGTGTTAGTGACTTGTCCAAACAAATCCATGAAATATTCAGAAGCAAGAATAAAACCTTATTTCATAATAGCATTAACTTGATAACAGGGTTAAATATATATTGTGTTTGAGTAAAAAGAGAACTGCTTGTTAAACAATAGTGCAGAAAGAAATTCTTTCTAATTTAGCTCATTAATTATTAATTAATAATATTAATAATAATATTAATTAATTAATTAATGTCCTTTTTGTGAAAATTATTTCTTACATGACAGTTGACAAGGAAGTATACGAACACAGCAAACAATTTTTCCAGTCTGCTAGAGCAAAGTATTTGTAAATACAAATCATAATACTTATTCTTCGCAATAACAAACAAATATTAAAATGTGAACTACAAATTTTGTCAGTAAATCTATTTAAAAAGAGATTTAAAAATCAAGCTTTTCATTTTCTATAGTCTGTATTTTTAGACTCTTCTTACATGGTTACAAGTATTCTCTGGACTTTGTTCTATGTTATCTAAATTATTTTACGTGTACATCTTTGTTCTTCATCTTCCTCTTAACAGAATAATCTATGTCCACAGACTTAGTCCACGTATATAACAGGATAAATAATTCCCATTTTCAAAATATTTTTTCTGCACACTGGAGATTCTAGGCTTGACCAACCACTTGTGGTGTGGTACCTAATTTGTACTTGATCTTGTTGTATTAATGAGCAATAGGAGCTAATTATTTGCTATCCTGTTTCAATACAAAGAAAAATCTTCCTCCTGCATTAAAAAAAAAATGGTAAACAAACATGCTAGGATCGTGTAAGTTTTAACTTGTAGTTAAACTATATTTTAAGTCAAAAGTTTTCAGTTTCACATGTATGATTTTCAAAAAAACAAGATAACAAAATCATCAGAAGGGTTTCTTCTTCCCATATATTCCACCAGAAAGAACATATTTTAAAAAATAAACATTACTTTTAGTTAAAAAATCAAGATTTTTCTCAGAAAAAAAATCATATATATTCCATATTCAAATATGGGAAAAATGTCATATGCAAGGAAAACTATTATATTTCTCTTTAAAACAAATATTAGGCATTTTCAAAGGTTAGGCACCAGCAGCTACAGCGTAATCAAACACAATGCCCTCGAATTGAAAAAGCAATCTGCAAGATATGAGCAAAATGCTGGGTAAATTTATAAAGAATAATTTATTTCCTTGCATAAAATTTCCTTAAACTCAAGTTCATGTTGCATAATAACCTGTACACCTACACACTAATGTACACTGATAATTACAGTATGTCATATCCATGGAACATATATTTAGAACAGTGAGTCATGGCACAGACAAATCAGCTTTCAGCTTTTGAGAACATATATAGTTTGTTAGTTGGAGTAAATTCCATGTTCAGAGAATTTATTAAGATAAAATGTATGCCACTCATAAACCAGTCTTGAGAGTATAGTATACTAATATGTCAGAGCTAGGATAATTTCTAGGATTACATCATGTAAACCAAGAATGTACCTCATTGCTCACAGACTGGATATTTTCTCAAGGCAGAATTCCTCCCTTATATACCTTCACCGCCTTAAAAGAATTTATCAAACATAAATTAATTTTCCTCATAGCTCTTACTAATGAAAATACTAATAATCAAGTGCCAGGTAAGATATATATAGCTGAGAAAGTGACCTCTTGTTCCTTAGGACTGATGGTGAATGTTGTCACTTAGAGAAAATCAACTGTTGTGCTCATCCATGATAATCAGACCAACTTCTTTGATTAAAATAGTTCCAAATAATAACTCCAATTTGATAACTTCAATTTAACAATAATTTTAGATTATTTTAAGGTGCTTCTTGCTGAACTTCTATTTAAGACATTGATAAATGATATAAGATTGTTGTTTTAATTTAGAATGAACATAAGCAATTACTTTATTGGCACATTTTCTGAAAATAACACAATTCAGGTCATGTACACACGAGCTCAGGTATTTTCTTAACAAATAGGAATACAAGCAAATTAGTGAATAAATTACTCCCTATATAGTTGGATTATGTCAATTTAAGTAGAGAAGCAGCAATTTTCTAAATTTAGAAACACTTAGCAGAAGTCATCTTCTTGATATAATTAATATAACAGAATCAATCTCTTAACACTATGGCACATACTTTTTTTTCCCTTCCCTGCCCTGCCCTGCCCTGCCCTGCCCTGTCCTGCCCTTTCTTTTAGCACATTATCAATGTCGCCCAGTAAGCATCCTTCCAAACAAATTTAGCATGCAGGTTACTCTTATCTGGCATGTGCATCATTTTGCTCATGGAGAGGAAGTGCTGTTCTAGGAGAAAATGCCCCCCAAACCCGCTACCGCTCCCTTACTGAATATCATCTAGAACGCTCTTCTCATTTTTTCCTCTTTTTCTCCCACAAAGCAGAGCAATTCATCCAGCTCACGCCTGACTCCTATCTCTCTCCTTCTCCTTCCCTTCTGCTACCTGTGCTAGAGAGATTCAGTACCCACTTTGTTTTGCAGTGATGATGGCAGCTGCAGATAAAAATAGAAAGGATGTCGCTTATTTAAGAGATTGAATAAAAGATATACAAGCTGAGGATGATCCAGGTAATTTCTAGGAAAGTGGATGAATATGTCTGGATCTAAAACATGAATGCTGCTGAAGTAGAGCTACTCTCAGTTCATTGTAAATTTTGACAAAATTTTGCTCAGATTTCCAGGGAATTAAGAAATATATCATTATTCTTTCTGGCCCTGCTCATCATTTTTGAAATTATTTCCCAATTTTACTCAAACTTGGTGAGGGCTAAAAGGTGTGAAAGATATTAGTTATTTCCTTACACCTTTGTTAAAGAGAATGGCCATATATACATATATATGTGTACATACACATACACACACACGCACACACACACACACGCGCACACACACAGAGAGCTTATTTCTTCGAATGACTATAGTGTGCACATTAGCACACAAGTAGGTTAGAAATACCCATAGAGGAATGATTATACCCTCTGGCACTGTGAAAATATTTTTATCCTGTGAAAACGATATGATTTATTGAAAACCTGTTTTCATTAATTCTACTTTACATAGAATAGATCTTTTCTTTTGGACATTAACTATCAGTTTTGCAGGCAACAAGTGACTACAATAATGAAAAAGATATGAGAACAAAGCACATAAGGGCCTGTTATAGAGCAGTAATTTAGAAGAGTTACTCTACTACATTCAGAACTGCCAGGTTACTGTTGGCTGCTCAAAGTGAACCAGAAGATTTGCAAAATAAATGAAGCAACAGCATTTAGTGAGAAAATGTACACTGTGCATGTAAGAACGTGACGGATAATGTGACACAACATGACTTTCATGCATGGGCCTTTCTTTATATTCTTAAACTAAATGCTGAGAGTAATGTCCTTGGTTCTAGTAGTCTTGATAATATCACATATTTGTTTCCAGTGCCAATTTCTACAACCGGTTCTTGCTGTTTGAATTCAGTAGTATACAATAAGAATTTCTTCGGTTGCCTTCCATCCAAAAAATGGAAAGATAAGTAAAGATTAGAAATCTCAAGAATGCACCAAGATGGCAGAAAAGAACAATATATTTCTGGGAAAGTTAGGTGGGTGTACTAAACCACATGATAAGAGGAAAATCTTTAATGTTTGGAACTTTTAGAGGGCAGCTTGAGGATATTTTTTTTCTTACAAACTATCTTTGCATTTATTTAATTTTATTTCATACCATAAGTACACAGAATGTGTCATAGTAGATAAGGATATTTTAAGAATACAGGCTTGAAGGTAATTAAAAGTATATCTTGAAGCCAGAAATATCAGAAATTATGTTCCCATGGATTCCTCCAAAAGCAGTTTCAGAGATGCATAAAAAACAAATTTGGCTGCAGAAAATAAGTAAATAGTTGTAAAAAAAGTTAAAGATCCTGTAACTCTTCTGATATAGGGATGCAACGAGCAAAATAATGTAAGAAACAAAACATGGCTGAGGTGATTTAATGAGAGACTTCTCAGTCATCTAAGAGACTGTTACGTAAAGGCATGAACAAGCCAGTGAAGAATCATAGACTGCTGAAGATTATTCATAAGAAATCAAGTCTGAGGAAAAAAAAAAGGAAAAGGCAAAATAGATGCACTCAAACAAGCAAGCAAACACACACAAAAAAGAATTCTAATTAGGGAGAGGTAAGTAAGCATAGAGAATATTTTTTTACATGAGCAAAATATGTGTTTTCTGGGCTCACAGGTCTAAAATGAAAAAGAAGCAACCAACAACAAGCTGCATGCAATCTGTAGCAGGCCGTCTGAACTTTAAGATAATTGTGTTGATCAGTCCAGCTATATAAATCAGTAAATGGGTTAACATAAGCCTATCATGATATAATAAAAAGACATTATGACTCCCTGTGCCACTTATTATTTCTTGTATCTTAGACTTGGAGACCAAGAACAACACTACTACTTCACCTCATGGAGAAAATAAAATAGCTGTGCATAACAGGAGAGTAAGTACAGATCAGCAACTAATTAAATTAATAAGCAAGAAAAGGATCAAAATTAGTACCTGACAAAGCCAGAGAAAGTCTGTGACAAAAATTAAAGCATGAAGCATAATGGTTTGTACATAACTTGATATGGTAAATGAAGAAATATTTGCAAAATCTAACCCAGAAAAAAATATATCCTCAAAAATGAGCAGAATTAGAAAAGCAGTTAGTGAAGCATCAATAATTATTTTTGATAGTTACTTTAAATTAAATGAATAAACGAGGGGAAAACATGATAACTAAATAAGAAACAAATAAAAAAATAAATAAAATCCCAAACTAACACACTTCTGATAAAAAACACAAATTTTTAAAGATAAGTAAAAATGTTATAGCTATTTTATTACCTGCTTGCGTATAAATGATATAAAAAATACAGCAATATGGATCATTTTACTGTGTTTTAAGAACAGCTTTCCTTTAGGATTTTTGAAATTATTTATTAGAAATAATAGTGATCTGCTCTAGTGAAATGACTGGTTATAGTGAGAGATTGCAGTTAGTAGCATCTTGCCTCAGAGGTAAGATTTCTATGTATGATTTGATGTTCAATGAAGTATTTACTGAAGATGCAGACATGAAAATAAAATGGTGTACATCAAAAGTAAATTCCAACTGGTTTGTTTTTCTCCCTTAAATGTTACAATCATCACTAGATATGGATAGTTAATATTATGTACAGTGAAAATTGTAAAAAGAAAAGGAGTCATTCCCTTTGCCTTCCCACCCTGCCATCCCACCGCCCACAAAATCCACAACATCCCATATTTGTGAATTAACATGGAAGCTATTTTTTTATCCTACTCAAATTCTCTAGGAGGAAAAAAAAAGATTACTCATTATTTCTTCATTTTAAGTTAAATATGTAACTTCAGGGTAACATACAGGGATTGGTATTTGCCTGAGGGAGGAAAAAAGAGTATTAAACGCTATCTTTCCTATGTCAAGATTATTTTGAATATATCACTACAAAACAGAAAAAAAAAATGGTGGCACTAGTCATTGTATAATTCTTCTAAGTGAAACGAGGATAAATGTTAGTAAAGTTCCAAAAGCATATATGCTTTTATATATACATATATGTACATATACAGAGGTAGATTTACCTAGAAAGATGTGGAAAAAGATAAGAAAAAATCTTGTCAGAAAATGAAATGAGAAGAGGGAAATGTACCATCAAAGTATTCAGCTGACCATATTTTTTCTTTCTTCTTGCACAGTCTCCATTGAAACTCTCTAAATGAAAGCATGTGAAAATAATAAAAAATAAAAAAAGAGGTGCTTCCAGTCATATTAAAATGTTTTCATTTGAACAACTCAACATTTACAGAAAACTTTAAACTTTCACTGCTGGTTTAAGGGCAATATGTAAATATAGCTAAATTTAGTCTCACTTTTAACACAAACTAATTTGCATAAAATAACTTTGAAGGCACTTTTCTCAACTATTTTGAATAAAACAGAACTCAGTATTCATGCTCAAATGGAAGCACTCTAAGTGCATTAAAGAGTTGTAATTTCTAAGCTCTGCCACTTTCATTTGCAAAATAGTGTGGGTACATATATACATATGCAAGCATATACCTCTTTGGTGGGGTGGGGATGGCTTTGGCATTCCTTTGGCTTTGCATTTCCATGGGAGGAGTCTCTTACCTTTCTGTTTCAACTTATTTAGGTAAATTATTAAGGGGAATCATTAATCCAAATCCGCTGTCATCCATTCAGATAGTTATGAATGCTACAGAACACCTAGAATTTCCAAGGGTTTCCTAATTTAATGCACTCAGTATAGCAAGTTGTTGAACAGAAGTGAGCAAGTATTGCTGCCTTTCTCAATTTGATCAGTTAAAAATACCTCATATTAGTAGACTTTTGCAGGATTTTTTTGGAAAGAAATACATAGCTATAAATATAAAAATTTTAAGGTATACAGTTATTAATTTACTATAAGCACATAGTTCATATTTTTTCATAGGAAAATGAAAAGAAAAAAAAGAAATATGGGGTATTATATCCTTCTGAAAAGATGTACTGTAGATGTACCGCAGGGATATTTCCAGTAAAGTTCCAAGCATGGGTTAATTTACTGCAAGATTTATTAACACAGGCATGCTAGCATCAATAAAACATTTTTAATACACTTTTTTTTTTCCTTTCCCTGGAGAAGCACATTGTTCAAACTAAGGTGTTTCTGCAAGGTCACATAAGTAAAAGCTTGCTTTTTTCTAACCTTGATATATCTAAGGAGAAAATTCTAAGAAATTCCCTAAAGGAAATAATTACTTTGATAAACAACCTTTATTGAATATAGTTGCAGGAATATTTCTTCAGGGTACATTGCACTTGAGGTATTATTCAATGGAATTAATTAAAGCCTTGTTCAAACTACCTTTCTCTTTTTGCTAACTGAGTCATTTGCTGTCCAGCACGAATCAAATCGAATGTAAAATAGAATCAATTCCTCTGTCAGTGAAAACATGAAAAAAAAACCATAATTAATTGAGAAACTTTGGGTTTATTTATCTTAAGTAAAGGACATCATGAGGAAAGTGCACTGAAATGTCTATGTAGCAAATTTCAGAAAAAAATGTTTTACATGTCCTTGGACATTGCTTGGAAATACTTTTGTCCTTTCCGTGCACCCAAGGAGAGAGGTATAACTATATCTAGGAACTAGTTTAGGAGTTACATCTTTTTGCCCAAGTGTAGCTGAAGGCCCCTGCAATGATTAGGCAGTACAATTCACATAATTCAGGAAAGAACTTGTCTCTGGAGCTGAAGAATGAATCTTTGCCTGTATGGACTGACTAGGAATTTATAGTCAGAATGATATGTGCGCGTGTGTGTGTGCATGTGCCTCCATGCATGTCAGCATGACATAATTTTACTTTATAGGTATATAAATGCATATGAAGATATAGTGATTAATATATAAAAAATAGTTATTTGTAAAAGAAAAGACAGTTAATTCAAAATGGTGAAACTGCAGATCTCGCTTAACACGCTGAAAAAATGAAACAGTTAAATAACGAATGTGGTTTGTCTATGCTAATATTTTATATCAATATAATCAATATTTATTTCTTTCTTTTTTTTTCTTGAAAATGGAGTATTAACATATATGGACCAGACCTGAGTGCACTTTGTCAGTATCACACAGTTTGAGAATTTTTGCTTTGCACAATAAATCCAAGAGGACTGGCCAAAACATCTTTTTCATATTTTTGGCCTAAACGACAGGATACATACACAGAGAACTTGCAATTCAATTATAAAGATTACAAGCTATTATAAGCAGTAATAGTAAGAAGACAAATTTACTTCAAGAAATGATAAAAAAAAAAAAAAGTGCTGGATAAATCTTTCAGTAAATGTAGTTAAAACCTGAGCAAAGACAAAATCTCCTTTTGATAAATGAAGTAAAACTTGATCATATGATGATGTTTGTTACACTAGGGAACAAATGCTTTAATCTCACTGAAATTTTTCTTTTGGCTTCAAGCAAAAATAATTGTAAAGAAAGAATAACTAGAATAGAATAGCGAGATCACAAGATCATTTGGCTTTTTTTTTTTTTTTTTTTTTTTTTTTTTTTTTTTTTTTTACTGTTCCTTATGTCTGAAACATTATCTTGATTAAGATTAGAAATAAAATTATGAAGAAAGAACATCAGTTTGGTTAGCCATGTTAAAAATCTCTTGTCTGTTTTTTGTATCATGTTCATATGTTTAAAGCCTTAGAGTGGAGACAATTTTGCTTGCCCAGTTAGGTTGTTGGAGTCCCATTCCCTCTCTCTTTCTTCTCTCTCTTTTCTCTCCTTCACTCTCTTCCTTTCTCCTTGCCTTCTGTAGCTACATTCTCAGTAGCATGATATTGACCTATTTTGTAAGAGCGTTCCTATTTCCCCCTGGGTATTCTAACTAGAGAATAAAAGGCATTTCCCAATATCTTTATTGATATTATCCCACAATAAGTAATTAATATGCATTAGAGATTGGGTCTGAAATACTTTTGTGATTGGAGCATGTTTTTATCTCTTTATGTCTGGGGGATTTCTACTAAAATTTAGTTAATTCAAATGCCTTTGGAAAAGGCAAAGGTGCCTTTGTTCAGATATGCTCAGAACTAAATTTTACATTTCAGCAACTACAAGCTCCTTACAGTTACATACGATGTTAATAAAAAATGGGATTATATCTATTCAGATCAGGGCTCCAGGGTCTTTTTGAAACATATGGGTTATAAACAGTAGCTTTATATAGCGGAGGAAGAGAGCAGCTGAAGGCATAGATCTGTTCTATCATCACAGGATAAGGTGACAGAGCTAACCACAGAAGACAGAAATTAGTCAAAGAATCAGGAATAATCAGGAAAAAAACCTTGGGGAATATTGATAAACTTCCATAGGCAGCAGGGTTAGGTGATTTCAGCCTTCTCTTTTTTTATTATACCCTACCTAGGGAAATTACAGCCACACAAACACCTACAAATGGATTTGCACTTACTAAGGAAAAAAAAAAAAAAAAAAAAAAGCTATAAAAGGAAAATATTTAGGCTGAAATATTAAGTACTTGAAAGTTAGAAAATACCTGAGTACAGCTTGCCAGTTCTTCATATGACCCGATTTCCCTTCCACCTTATAGTTTCCAGTTTATCACAATGACAGTCCAGTTCTTGTGCTCTTAAGGAAACTTTGGGTGGGTGATATAAAAGCAAAAACAACTATAATCTCACTTCCATGGCATGTACACTTTATATTAAAAGCATTAAAGTCTGTGCTGTACAGGCAATACAAAACACTATATACAAAGAAAACTCTTACCATTAGGAATGCACTATACCCTCCACTTCCATACTGCAAACCGCTTTGCATGCCTGACTATAATAATTAAACAGGCACCACAAATTGGAGGGGAATGAAAGGGTCTACAGTGGTAATGAACTGATTGCATTTAGCCTTTATCACTAATTGGAAGCTGTGCTCGGTAATGGATTTGCAGTTTTCCATACCCAAAGCTTTTGTTCCATTAGGACGGCCAGAGTATAAAACTTGTAACCTGTTGTGAGAAAAATCTTAACTCCCATTTTAAAACATGCTTAGGCATGCATTAAATTTGAATATGTGGCAAAGTTCTCTGAATTTAAATGTCTTCTAGGTGGAACTGAGTCTTGATAAAATGATAGTTGAGAATGGAGATTATGACTTTTGCACACATTTCAAGAGATCAGACAATCAGACAATCATCAAACAATACCCACTAACAATAGGTTATGCATAGGCAAGTTCACTGTTTGAGGTAGTAATATTTACCAAAACAATCACAAAAGATCTCTCAGTCCCTTGCTCACAGTAGAATTCATGTCTTCATTTTGCTGCATGTATAAATCTAGGTATTCACAGCTAAGAAGTTATAAAAATCCTTATCAGTTAGTGGTGAAAGGCAACTCTAGAGTAAAATTGAAATGAAAAAGAAATGTAGAACAGGATAAGTGTCTCCTTGCTCTTTAGGGACTAAAAAAGAGCCCAGACATTTGGCTCTAACCAGATGCCTAACCTTCAGATGGCTAAAATGAGCGGTCATTGCTCCCCTCTTTGATGTCTGGAAAGAAGTAGTCATCAAGGGTGGATCTACACTATATGTATAGACTCTCGAAACTGACACCAAATCACTCAAGTCCAAATGTATATGTCTGAAATACTACCATTCAAATTATTTTGCATAAATGCAGATCAAGCTCATAAACTGGCTATCCAGGATCATGGAACCCTGAAATTGTAACTATTAAACTATAGATTGTAAACTATACATTACTAAAGTATTAAATTTGAATGGAAAGACATATACTGTATGAACAAAATACAGATATAACAATTCTGATTGATTGCTATAAAAGTTAATGGACTTTTTTGATATAAGCATTAGCATATGAGTTTACAATTCCTCCTGGAGACAATGGCCCTGACAGCCATGGTTGCATGTATGGAGATGATGAAATCAATCCATCTCCTCCATCAGTTCCTTTAATTTAAAGAGTGAATTCCACAAACTTCTACATTGTTGTATTTCTTACCTATTCCTCCGTGCCTCTACTAAGTCAAGCATAAGACATTTAGAAGAAAGTGCCATACTACTGTGGTTGCATGAAGTGAATGCCAGCAGACAATAGCACTGGAGAAATTGGGAAAAGTATACTTTAAGTCGGTCTTGAAGTGAACAAAGGAAGAGGAAGTGATTAAAAAAGATATTGAAAAAATCAAGGTAGCATCTTTTTTTTTTTTTTGTTAAGATGGAAGAAAAAAAAATATGTCTTCCAAATAAAGAAAGCAGCCACCAAAGACAGTAGCCCCTTGACAGTCTACAATATTGTCAAAATATTCTTTTTTTATAATAATCTTAAATCCATCAGTCTCATCTAAACGTCAGTCTTTTATGTGAGCATTTCTATGAAACTCATGAAGAGAGAAAATCTAATTCAAACCAATAACCATGTATTTAATGTAATTTTTATACATATTCAGTCTATTCTTTCGCTTTGCCATCAAATGGTAAAAATCAATAAGAAAATAAAAGGATTATAAGAAATAAATAGGAAATAAGAAAAGAAAAGGATTTATAAATCTCTAATAGCACATAGGCAATTAGTGTAACTTATCCAATTTATTATGTACTGTGTGATCTTTGACTTAAAAAAATAAACTATTAATCTTACAGTATTTTACACTACATAGAAGCCAAGTCTATTAAACCAAGTTCAATCACTAAAATTCTGTTCTTGTGTAATTATGACAGGAAGGGGAAAATGAGAAGCTACTCATTTATCATCTACCATTACTGTTTATCATACTGATTTTTCCTTAAAATTGTTAATACTTCTTAGTTCATTACTGATAGGTTGTTGCACTTAGTCTTTATTGGACATTTAATCATATAAATTAGGAAGAGATTATCACACTGAGAATTCTCCATTTCATAGGACTGTGAAATCAAGAAAATTGAGGTCCTGATTGAGTTTAAACTTTTTATGCTTTAAGTAAATCTGGAATTTTAATTGTCTCATAGTTGAATTTGCAGCAATCAGAGCATTCCTCATAAGACTTGATCTACCCGCAGAATTTCTGTGAAGCGATGAGAAACGGTCATCTGTCTTTCCTGTGATCCAGGTGTCAGCTTTCAGAAAACACTTTTGTGTCTGCTTCTTTTCCAGACTCTGCATTCAAAGAAGTACGAAGTGAGTAGTAATCTCTCTCCTGAAAGTGAGATTATACATTAGTCATCAGGGATATATTGTCATACCATGGCTCCACTAAAAGCATGCGCATAACTATAAGGAACGTACCAGCATGCAAGACAGGGTTTCTTATCATAGTTGTGAAACTTTATTCTGAAGAAAATCTGTTTTTTCACTAAGCTTATCTTGTACCTTTTAGTTTTTATCTGCATTAAAATGTAGAAAACTATCTAATGAGTCTGCATATACAGTTAGTAAACCCACCCGCTCACTGCAAGTCTTGTGCTGTCATCCACACAACAGGCAATTATATTGCTGTCATGTGGGGTGGCACACTTCAGACAAGCAACCCAACTTCCTTCATTTTGATCCTATATTTTTAAAATTGCATTTATTCTGTCATGATGTTTAGTCATTCTTCCAGAGAAAAATGCCTTGTAAAACTGTGCTTATGATCAAACAATTTATAAAGTGATTATAAAACTCATCTTTTGCATGTATTAAATTTGATGAGAATATCGGTCAGAGGCTCACAGTTGAAATGGGCAAAGCTTAGGCAAATAATAACAAGTAATACCATGGAACTACTATCAGTAATTCAAAAGAACAATAATAAAGAAAGTATCCAAATTAGAAAGAAGTAAAATACTTCACACAGGTTCTATTTTCACAGTAGCTTTTTCTTTCTTTCTTTTTTTTTCTTCATTTTAAGCATTTAAAAATTTAAAATTTAAGTGGTGCATAGTATCATACTATCTTGCCAGAAACTAAAGGACAGTAACTTAGAATAGCAACAAAAGACACTATGATTTAAATAGCACTATTTGTGATTTTGAGAAACACTCTAGAAATGTTTTATATTTTTAATAGAAATAGTATAAAAAAGACATTTTAAGTCTAGCATCAGTATTCTCTACTACTAAGCAATAAAGTCATCATCAATCAGCACAGAGTACTATTTTGCATTGCTCTACTTTGTTAACAAAATCATTATTTTATTTAACTCTTGAAGAAAAAAAGCAGCTGTAAGGATTAAAGCAACAAACAAAAGGTTTTGTGATGATCTCTTAAGAATGTAAAAGACAATTAAATGTTCCTTATTAATTCCTTTAGCTTTAACTTATCTGTATCTTATTCAACCATTTATTGTAAAAAATTACAAAGAATCCCCATTGGGATAAACACTGAATGAAACTAATTTAGGCAGTTATTGAGCTAGAGTAGGTTTCTTGGGAAGATTTAGGAGACTCAGCATTTTTTTTTCCTTTTCTAGAATGTTTTAGAAATGACTGCTGTAGAAGACTTAAGCATTGTATGTATTCAGCTTGCATTTTTATTTTCTCTATGACATACTATCCAGACACACTACCTTCTATAATTTTTTCCCTTTAAACTTCACTGTTGATAGGAACAAAAATTTAAACAAGTATTAAAAGAGTTACTGGAATTACTTTAAAGACTGATGTCAAGAAGATTTGAGTGTCAAAATATTCCTAGAATATGAAAGACAATGATTAAAAGTACAACAGCAATTAAAAAAAAAAAAA
>VZSG01000586.1:29550-46418 GCA_013398315.1 Nothoprocta pentlandii | reverse complement strand
TGAAATCCTTTTCTTAACTTAAATACTTTAGTTAAGTGGTCATAATGAGATCATAATGTGATGTTTTCATTAACAAAAGGTTACCAAACTGAAATTCTTTTTTTTTTTCACTTTGCAAAGAATTCCTAGAAAAAAAAAGCAGAAGAAAACTTCTCTTTTCACCACAGTGAATGAATTTATTATTTTTGAAAATTATCCTGAGCTTACACCATTTATAACTACTTGTAATTTAATTATTTTTTAGTATTATTTTGTATTTGGTTAAATTTATATAGTTCAGCCTTTCAAAACTTGAAGGATTGCAGCAAGGTCATGTTTCATAGGTCATTTCAAGCATCACAAACCCAAACTGGAATGCAACATACTGAGATGCATATGTTTATTCTGGGAATTCACCATAGCTTGAAACACTTTAAATATAAATGAATGTTTCAGCTTTTGTAACCAAAGACTTGGCTTTATCAGATATTTGGGGCTGTTCTGTCCAAAGTGAAATCAGGATACTTCAAGGAATTCAAGATACAAGGATCTCCTTCTTAAAATATTTGGATTATTAAAGTTATATTTAAAGGAAGCTAAACATCTTATTGGAAAGGGAAAAGAAAATAAAACCCTCCAAAGCAAAGGAGAAAATAAAGTTCAAGAAAAGCTAGTGGTTAACATCTCGTTTACCTGCTTACTATACAAAAGTATAAGTTTGTCTTAATAAATTAGGTGATCTGAAAATCTTTGTACTGGATTTAGTAGGATTGTTAAAACCAACTAAAAAAAAATAAAAGATACATAGTAGAATACATTCAACAAAAGTCTAGTAGGGTGGCATAATATTAGCTCCTTGATGTTTGTGACCAACCAATAAACTACCTCAATGGAAGAGAGGTGGTTTAAAAGAACCTTAAAAGAAGGTTCAGAAGAGGTAGGCAAGGTTGAGGTGTCAATGGATTTCAGGCATGTGATCACAGCTGTTTTCAGAGAGCTGAATATCCACTGATTTCACTGTTGAGAAGTGTCTGTGTAAATTATGTGGTCCCTGAGCTAAGTCACAAGGGTATGAATGTCTCCCTATTTTAGACAGACCCTCATGGCAGATGCATACTTGACTCAGCCCAAGATATGAGGAAGTATTAATATTTCATCCAAATGTTTATTAAATACATTTGGCCAATGTGTGGTGATGATTTGACTGTTTTTTTCTTCTTCTTCTTCTTCTTCTTCTTGTTAGTTTGTTTTGGGTTGTGTTTGTTTTTCTTCTTGAGTTATTCTATGCTGGAAGAGATCCCAAATTCTTTTTCAAGTCATGTATTTTCTTAGGTTGCAAGAAAGATTCCCAGGTTGCTACTGGGACTAGTAGTTCTTAAAATATGTGTTGGAGGCATCATTGTGGTCACTGTATCTTTATGATATGTCTTTTCTTAAAAAAAAGAAATAGTTCTTGGATAGCCCAATATAAACAACTATGGAGTTTTAATCTCTGTTCTGAAATTCTTTTTCTTCACAAAATGAATATATATTTTTTTCAGTGATATTTCTAACAGTTTCTAACAGTTTCAGTGATGAATCTAACAGAAAGTGAGCGATGAGCTGCAGTAGTTACAAAACCCATTCATTACAGAAATAGAGTGAACAGAGCTGTTTGTGTTCAACAGAAGAGACTGATAAAAGGGATTGTAGAATAGAAAGGTGCAATGAGAATAAATGTTGTGGGACACAGGGAGTGAAGCGGCGTTTGTTAGCCACTCATTTAGAGGGGATGGGCAAAGTTTACAATCAGAACATACCTTAGGACTCTTAACAGCTATTTTTTTTCTACGTTTCAGCTCATGATGGTCTAAGTGATATAATGGGTATGCTTTAGCATTTAGGTGTACATAAGAGTGTACATAAAACTGTATTCAGCCCTACATCGTTTTGCATTCTTGGACATTCAGCGAGTGCAGTGTTCTGATATTCAAGAAAATAGGAAAAAACTGAGAGCATACTGAGTTGTTGATCAAATTCTCAATATGAATACATAAATATTACATAATAACTATTGACATTATGGTCAGAGCATATTAAAGATTCCTTTTTAAATGTCTATTACAATACTAGTCCAAAGTATTTTTGAAGTACTCCCTTTTTTAGGTGAATTCCTGGATATCTACTCAATATTTGAAAAGAAAGTCAGTAAGAAATATCTCTCCAAAGCTTCTTCTTCTGACTCTGGACTCAATGTGCTACACTAAAAGCTTTAAAATAAATTAAAATAATTCCTGACTCTCTCTACTTTTTCTTAGACATAAATAGGTACAAAAGATGATCCCATACATAAGTGGGTACAAAAGATGATCCCACACATAAACAAGATATTGATATTTAGCATCACAGATAAAGAAGTGTCTGGATAATTCAGAATACAGTTGTATAATGCTCTACTTATGTTCTATATAAAATGTCTTTTTATTTTTTTAATGCTGTCACCACAAGTGCGTTCATTAGGTGAAATCACGTTCCCTTGATGTGAACAGGATTATTCTAGTGGCTATTTGCCATTTGGGAAAATAACTGGGGAAAAAAATCTCACAGGCCTGGAAAAGCCCTTTTTTACTAGGTTTTTGTCAACAGATGAGCACAGTATTCTAGACTTGTGGAGTGTGAGCCTGTATATACCGTATGGCTGATGCTGTTCTCAGGTAGCTAAAAATAATATTTCATATACTTTTGCCACTATGTCAAATACTTAAGTAAATTATATGGGTTTCTTTGTTTAAATCCATTAAATGCTACATGACTCTCATTACAGTATTAAAAGAGAAGAACATATATCCACTAGTTTCTTGTCCTTTCATTTGTTTTTGGTGGTAGGAATTAAGAGAAAAAAATAACATTCTGAACACAGGCGTATCACTTTTTATATTACTTATAATAATAATAACTATATTTACTATTGGTTTAGGTTTATAAAATAATTGCAACAATTATTGCAGTTATAATAACAATTATTAATAATAATTTTTCATCATTATCATTATTTACTATAGATGAAAGGAGCAGGACTGTATTTTTCTATCTACTTTTATAAATCAAACTCTTTTTTTTTCTAAACAAAATTATTAGTCTCTTGGTACTTGTATGCATAGAAGACATGCCTCAAAGTGACCGTAAAACTACTGTTAGCTGTATGATTTAAAATGTAATAACAAGAAAACACTGGAACTCAGAGTGTGTTGTGCATGAGTTACAGAGAAGCAAATGACATTGGGTATAGCCTTCACAGTATCACCCTCTCAGTAATGGAGTTGACTGATTGCTTATTGTTATGCTCACAACTGCACACAGAATGCAATTATCAATCCAAAGCTTTGGGGATTTGAAGGTGCATGCAGAATGATAACGTTTTTATGGGAATAAGCCATAGGAAAAGTTTTAGCACCCAGTCTCTCAGGAGACTTAAAGTTCACTTTCTAAAAGAAATGAAAAAAAAAATTACTGTGTCTTTGCTACCTATCTCAGCCTCAAATCTAAACATCAGAGAAAGACAAAAGGGAAAATTTCATTTGAACTCATAAGAACATTAGTATGACTCACTGATTTTAGTAGGGTGCAGAAGCGAGAGGGAATGAATCTAGGGTTTGTCTTATTCATTAAGGACCTGATACAAAGAGCACTTAAAGTTACTGGGATTATTTCCATTGACTTGACTCAAGTAGGGGAAAATAAAATCCAATAAGGACATACAAAATACTAATCCTTTCACCATCTTCCCTGGTGGAGAAATAATTAAGTCTTAAAATCCCTTGTTTCCTGCAACGAATTTACCATGACTAGTAGGTAAAATTGATAAGCAAAGTACTCCTTTCAATATGAGAAATTTCAAATCAACCAATATGCTTATTCACTCCATAACAGTTTAAGGTAAATTATATAAACGATGCTAGGTGCAAAATGTTGAGTACCATGAGTTTAGAAACACTAAAGGATGTTGCTGCAGAAATTGCTAATGTCAAAAGTAAAATATAGATTTTACCACAAAAAGCCACAAAATATAGATTTTTGTGTACTGTTTATAAATTCCTTTGGATTGTTTATTCACCTTTTTTTTTTTAAATATTTTTATATACTTTAGAACAGAATTTCAAGCTGTCTGCTGGTGCTCAGAGTCAAGCATAAATCTGAAAATTCACAGCTCAATGTTGAAAGATATGATCAGAGAGGAAGTCGGACATACCTTCAGATTGCTTGGACCCATTCACTCTTTGAAGAGTGAGTAGAGGTCAAAGACTAAAGTCTCTCCGGTCTGCAAACTAGCTGACAGAGTGGAACATGTATTAATGTTCCTTTCTGTAGACTACTTTATTCAGCTGTCACAATCTTACTTTCAAGAATTAATCATCGGTTTTCTATCAACATTTCTGAAGTTGACACTCTAATTCTGAGAGCTAAAGAATTATAAAGTCAAAGATGGAAGTAAATCAAGTGGAGTACCTTAATAAATCAAAATCATTGTTAAAGATTTGCTGAAGTAAAATGTGATACCATTTCGTGTTTTCCAGTATTTGTTTCTCTAGAAATAGTGAAAAGTCTAGAGAAACCTGCAGACAATGGCAATAATTGCAGTCAATTTTTTTTTTTTTTTGTTGCATAGCAATGGAAACAAGAGGATTATATTACTAAGAATATTACTAGGATCACATTTAAAAAGGAAAATTTAATTCCTGTTATTCTAAAACCTATGGTAACAATATGCACAAAGAAATATTGCTTTGTTGAAATCTGTGAAACTACAGTGAAACTATCTGTGAAACTGTATTTGGACTCTTTAGTCCCTTGAAAGCCAATGAAAACCTGGAGAAAGTTCAGTGGAAGGCAGTAAGTTGATCATGATTACCAGGGACAGGGAACCCATCATATACAAGGAGAAACTGAGAAGTCTCATTAGCATCCAACAGAAAAGTACAGTCATGACAGAGCTAGGCTCCTTTAGAAGGTGCACAGCGAAAAGATGAGAGGCAAAGGCCAGATGTGTATCAAGAAAAACTCTAGTTGGATATTCAGAAAATATTAAATGATGCAAGCAGTCAAAGAACAGGTTGCCCAGACAGGCTGTGAAATGTCCATCCTTGAAAATAATCATCACTTGACAGGACAGATGCTAAGTAGTCTGAAATAATATTGAGGTTATGTAAGCTTTGATTGGTAGCTTGGACCAGATGATCTTCAAAGATCCTTTCCAAAAGAATTATTTTGTGATCCTGCAAAATGATGAAATATTGAAACGCAATAGTACATAGAGTACAAAGGCATCTCAGTGGCTGAGAAATGTTAATGTTTATTTAAAAAGATGGTATAATTCAAATATATATTTTTTGAATTTCATAAAATTGCTTATATTTGTAAAATGCATATGAGGTAATTTGCAAAACAAACCAGAAGATATCAGTTGGATATCAGGTAAAATTACTGAAGCTCAACAAGATTTCAGACTTAATAGGGATATCCTTAAATATTCTGGTAATTTGAATAACTGTTATAACCTACTGTTAGCATTCTACAACAATTTATACAAAACGTTTCCTATTTGTTTTGATAGATGGTTGTTCACCTTTTGTTCTATATGTGAGCAATATCAAGTCTAAAACCTATGATAAATCATCACTTTTTAAAAGTTTTTCTTTCATATGTTACAAATGCTCAGTACCACAGTTGAACATATTCATTGCCATATACACAATCTAGTTGAGAGACCTTTCTCAGGTCCATTTTTAAAGGATAATTTAAAGGAAAATGTTAAAATAAAAATATATCTTTAAAATATATAAAAATATAACAGAGACCCCTTGCAAAGAAATTTAATGCTTCTATCTTTTTTTCTTCATACTCACAAAAATGGAAGAAAGAAAAAAGAAAAAAAAAAGTAAAGGTTTGTAAAATTTCCTGAGTCACAGATAGATGAGGAACATAACTGCTAAAAAAGAGCATTTTTTCTCCTCCCCAAAGGAGATCTTATCATGAATTTTATTAGACCAAACAAATTATGTACTAAAAAAAAAATGTTTATAATTCTGCTCATATCTGGTGAAAGAAATAATTTATTTGCAAAGCACATCTTAAAACATCACAGAGGAGATTTGAAAAAGTTCAGAGAGCAGACAATTGCTCTTCAAAGTTAACAGGTTCTTTATATTTACAGATTCAAAAATCAAGACTTTTGGGAGAAATGGGTCACAACCATTAACTTCTAAATGCTTTATAGAAACCAAGTTAAATGCATATTGGTAACAGATTACAAGTATAACCTCTTTAAGAAAACACAGCAGGTAATAACCTATCTTTCAAAATTTGAACAACTGTATTTTCCAAAACAATTTAAGATCCAGCCCGTGTGGATCATTAATTTATAATGTAGGTAAAATGCCTGTAGCAAGATCATAAAATAACCGTCACAGTGTGCATGCAGCGGTAAATTAAAAATTAAAATCAAAGATAAAGAAGCATACACACACAAAAAAAAATCACACCCATACAGTACTTCTAAATGATTTCTTGACCATTGGATGAACAACTAGTTTTCATTTCTGAGTAAGTAAATCTCTACACTTCAGCATATCTCCTCATTATCACTAGGCAGATTTATTCATTCCCTTATGTTTTCATGCTTCTACCTGCTGTGTTATCAAAGAGCTCTAGCATCCACTGAATTTCATTTACTACTTGATGATGGGTGAGTACTAGTGCACATGCACTAATCCTAACTATCGTGCATGGAGGTTTTAGTGATCTACACAAGAGGTAACATATCTGCATACTGTGTGATGTGCTGTGCTGCACATGCAGCCTGATCTTCAGGCCTGTGCTGGGCTTGTCCCACATATCCCTTGTTCGTGGATATCACATATTCAAGACATAGGTTAAAGGTAGACTGCTAACTGTAATGCAGAAGTCCTTGGGCAGTTCCTTCTTAGCACATATATGTCCATTTTTAAAAAATGAAGCAACAGTTTCTCATGGGAGCATCCTTTCATCTGACTGTTGTTGAATGGAAATAGTTTTGTTTTTTTTTTTAAATAACAGCTCAAAAAGATGAAAATAGTGAGGTGGACGGGATCTGCATGGCATTCAGTGCCTTGACTGGAGTCTTCAATGCTGCACAATTGGATTTTTCGGAATCTGAAAGGAGGTAAAATAATCTGTATTAACTCTCTTCCTCCTTATATATATAAGCCCTGATAAATGACATTTTAATCAATATTTGCTTACTAGTATCATAACAAATCAGCACCTCTTGGGACAAAACAGGTCAACAACATTAAGTACACTTGATGAAATCTGCCATCAAACATGAAACTCCCAGTCACTGAATGTGTGGCCAACGTCTCACCCACATGACTAACAGCCAAGACAAAGAAAGGACGATAAAAAAAATATCTGTGGGTTGTTATACAGAGGTTCCTTAGTGAAGAAGAGTAAATATCAACTTTGCTGGCATGAAAACTTTTAAAATGAATGAATGCAAAACCAAACTTCCAAAGATGTCTTTAAGCAGAACTGAAATGAATAAAGATTATTTCCAGGATAATAAGCACTGCTGAATCGTTCTGATTGTCAGTTATTATCCACATGGAAAATATGTTTTTTTTTTTTTTCCATTGGCCCAAGTTTCTGACATCTGAGGAGTCATCTGCCATGAATTTTAACTATTATTGATGTCAAAGGACCAAAATTCAAATGATCATTTAATGTTGTCTGACATGAGAGAAAACATAATTGAATTCTAAACAAGTAATGTCACATTCTGTGAAATGATGTGTGTTTATCTGCCTGGATGGCAGGAATAAACCCCAAAAGAGACACTGTGTTTCACATAGAGGGAGAGCTGACAAATAAATCAGAGCACTTGTGTTGAAATATCAAAGAACACATATATTTTTCTCTTTTTCTTTTTTCTTTTTTTTTCTTTTTTTTTAATATTTTTAAAAATATGGACAGGGGAATATAAGAGCCTGTAGCCCTCCTGAAATATTTAAAAGTCAAAAACGTACCAAGAGATCAGGGGGATTTTTCATTTACAAAAGGAAGCCTTTGTAAACTAATAGTTAGCTTAAATGGTACATTGTTGCTATTAAAGAGTATGGCAAAGTTCAGGTCAAATAAATATGAAAAAGATGCCACGCTCGTTGAGCGTTTTGGCATAAACTGAGCATTGGCATCCTTTACCGTGTGTAAGAGTACAGCTATGCTGAACTCCAGTTGCTAATGTTCGGATTGTTTATGTATAAGCCAGACAGCCAACACTACATTAATGTTTCAAATTTTGAATTGTTAGGTGCACAAAGATTGGCCTTTTTTAAATCTCTGAATGACCAGACAAAAACTCAAAGGCAGAAGTAGAAAATCCTCATGGGGAAAAAAAAAAAAAAAAAAGAAATAAATATCCATATATAGGAGTAGAATAATTTAAAATAAATGNTTCATCTGAAAAAAAAAGAAAGATCTTATTAAATATTTTTTCATTTTTTTTTTTTTTACTTGTCACCAATACCTTTTTAGCTAATCCTACTCATCCCTTTGAGTATATAATACTCAACACAAAGATAATACTCTTTGATATTATTCTGTTAGCATAGATAAAAAAAAGAATAAAAGAATAACTCTGGGTGAAAGCGGTGGAATCATTCAGAAGGTTTTACTCATATTTTTAGTTGGATTCAGATTTAATTCAGTACTAAATACAGGTTTCACTGTTTGTATCTTCTGAGATGCCCAATCCAATAGACATTTGCAGAGAGATACATATCAGAGATATCTCATCAGTGAACTGCATTGAATAAGGAAATGTACTCACAGAAAAGGGAAGAAAGATACCCCTTAATATTCCAATCTGTCGAGTAGGATATGATGGTGTGGCTTCCACAAAAACAAACAAACAAACAAACAAACAAAAAAAAACCTCAAATTTGCAATGGTCTGCTGGCTTTTCTGCTGGTTTCTGTCATGTAAACGAAGTTTTTTCTTTTCATCTGAACTGCTTCTTTTCATCTTATGAAGGAAATAGCATCACCATTGTAATTTAATAGAACTAAACACAAATTTACAAATTTACAAATTTAAATACAAAGAAATACAAAACAAAATAAACAGAATAAAAAACAGCCCACCTTCCTACTTAAAAATAAACACTGCACATGGCTGGGGAACTTTCAGGAATGTCTTCAAGGCTCAGGTAAATTAGAAATAACTCTTTTCCCAATCCACAGCATTAGTGCTCTGGGCAGCAACTGGTAAGTGCACTGTGCCTCACACACAGGTTCTTCTGGATCATACTCAATGACAGTTGGCTCTCAGTGGGTAACACATTCATCTGTACTGAATTCAGAGGCATTTCTGAATCAGCATTCTATTGATACATTATATAAAAGAACATGCATATTGACTTATAAATTTCATAAGAAACTGCTATATATAAGCAAACAAAATAATATGAACCTCAGCACTACCATAACCTTCCTTAGGTTATACATAACTACTTGCTTGCATAACATTTACTGTATTCATTCATGCTTTCAGTCTTGTATCTATCAGGCAGTAACTCTGACCACGATTACAACTAAAAACTGTAGTTTAGAGTATTGCTCAAAACAAGTCAGACCATTGCTAAATAAAGTTTCAGTGGACATACTAGAGCTATGGAATCTAACTTGACACAAAATTTTGTCTTTGTACTTTATACTTTTTTTCCTTGAGATAGCTGAAGTACTCAATTTTATTATTTTTCTTCTGTGTAATCGTTTAGAATTTATTTATTAGGTGCCTAACTTTGAATATATACATTCAAATATACTTTAATGAAAATCCCAATCTGATGCATAAAAGTCTGTCTCCTATTTCAAGCTATCCGTAAATCAAAAAATGGCTGTACATTTATTATGGAAATGACTTATGCAAAACAGCTATTTGATCCAAACCAGTAGTCATGTGAGAAAGAAGTAGCAGAGAAAGAGGCCTGAAAACATGGCAGGAACACAAATATAATTACAATCAGCTTTTATTTATCAGAATCAGAAATACAAAATGTACATTCACAATAAATAAAAAAAAACCATAATGCCCCAGGGTTCCTATCAATTTTAAGGCTTTCCTATCGCATGGATACACAGATATGAAGAACTCTTTCAAAACACAAAAAGTGTGAAAATTTGTGTACATTATAAAGCATGTATTTGAAACATTCAATTGCTGACTGAGTCAGATTTATTTAATGTAAACCACCTCCTGCATATCCAATTAATGGTTGCCATGGCAAATAAGAGTTCCCACTGTAGTGCCTTACTGCAATATGCATGGCAATTTTAAGTATAGCGCTCAGCATATTTCCATAATGATATTAGCCAGGCTATCCAGTGCCAGACAATTAATTTTGTGAAGCATCAGGTGTTCAGTATCTATCCATCCTCATAAAAATTAAATACAAATATTCACATATTGCATGGAAATAGCTTGCTTTATACATCACTATGCTGCTTTAGCTCATTAAATATTTTGCTAGCAATATGATATTTTTGGGATATATATTTTTGGTAACTTTTCTGTATGAAATGGTCATGATTTTAATTTTTAAATAACAGAGAGTTTTACAATAGATTTAAATAAAGAAAGCCTACCATAAAAATGTTTCCTTAGTAATCCGACAGCACTTTGTAAACATGCTCCTAGCACCTAATTGACATACAACATCAATGCTTTCTAGGCATAACCTTGCTTTTGCTTGTAATTTGCTGTAGGACTTCTCGCAAAATAAAGGCTGTAGTATTCACCCTTCTACATAGTAGCCAGACCTTGTAGAAAATGAATAGGAAGATCTTGTTAATCAGGGAGCTCTCTCTCCACAGTGATCTAGCAGGAAGTACGTAGTGGGTAGTCTGAACTTCTGAGTCTGCTTTGAAATCGGTACATATAAACTGTTGGGTACAGAGCTCAAACCTTTCCTTTTGAAGTTTACAGTTTCTCTTTGGAGCAGTAAGTTGTCTTCTCCATAGTCTTTAGCTGACTCAGTGATGAGACAAACTTGAAGATGTAGCTGCCTCTGGGATAGTTCTCCATCCCTCTAGATTGCCAGCCAATATTTGAGTACAACTCACCCTGTGAAGAATCTCTTTGGGGACCCAAAAAAAAAAAAAAGAGCAATCCAAAAACCCTGCGGCTGAGTCATTATAGAGTTGGGGATATGGGAGCTCTGTTTTCTGCCTTTGAACAATTTCTGGATTTATGGCCCATGATAGCATAAATCCATGAAGTGGGAGAAGATACAGCTTCTTCAAGCGATTTCCTTTGAAAGTGATAATATTATTTATAATACCATGGAATCATATTTTGCCTTCAGCTTATCTTCCACTAAAAATGCCATTTTAAGAAAACCCCACCATTCAAGAAACTTCAGTCTCCATCAGCTGAATAAGAAACGTAATTAGGGGGAAAGAATAATAGATTGCTTTTGATAAAGTACTATTTGTAGGTGACAAACACTCTGCTGAAGGACCAATGATGAAGCTGAAGGACAGGTAAGGTAACAATGTGTAAAATTATTTTTAAGCTTATTATTCTGTTATTTTGACACTTTTCCTTTTGCTGAATTTTAAGAAACAAATACTATGCCATGGATAAGGAAGAAGTGCTCATGCAGTCTCTAAAACCAAACTTCAGAGCCAGTCATTTTAATACCATTGAGAATATGTTCCTATGTTCAGATACTGTCTGTGTATCCATGTATACACTCCCCCATGTATATACACATACACATATATATATTCTGTTTCCTTACTCACAGGATCACTTCAGCAGAAAACTTGAATGTAGTTTTACACAATGAAGTCTGATCACTGTTGTTTCTGTTTTTGTTTTTTAACATATCTAAGGCAAATCAATAAAAGGAAACACTGTAAATTATGTGGGTATTATTCTCATACAATTGGTCAAAAATACATATCAAAAGACATATATAGAAACAGAAAAAACAGATTAGTCACTCAGCTGAAAACTAACATGGTACTTCTGAAGTGCTAGGTTTAGGTCAAGTGTCCTTTTGAGGCTAGGTATGCAGCTAAATTAAAATAAACACACCCTACCACCAACTTTTACAGTCAACGTACAGAAGGAAAGTAAGTAAAAGTGATTATTAGCATATTATATTGTTTAACTTGCATCCAAAAAAATCTGCTTACATAACCAGACGTCCATTTATAGCTGGGTAATGTGAAAATAGCTACAAAACCTGAACAGGATTGAAACTTGCAGATCTGTTTAAATTATTCTACCAGTGCAGATTTACCAACACAGTCCATTTGTCATTAGCTCCATAGGAAGTGTTTGCCATTAAAAACAAACATAGAGGCTGGAAGACAGACATACACACAAATATATATTTTTAAAATTATTCTTCTGAATATTAAAGCATTTATCAGGGAAGAATGATGGCATTTCTAGCTGAATGTTATTAAAACACACACTAGTTTTGTAAACTCTGAGAAGTTCAAGAATGTTGCTTTTTCTTAGAGCATATCAAATTCAGTTTTAATAAAAACAATGTTTGTTTCTTGATAACCTCATTGCTTTTTAATTGTAAAAACAACATTTAAACCTAAACTTCAACTAGTATTTCTTAAATGCAATTCCCACATTAGTGTCTAGTAAAGGCATCAAGATACTTTTTGGAAACATGGATTTGTGTACACAGATAGGATTAAATTTCCATTTCATGACACATCTCAGTCTGTGATCCTTCAAGAGTCTGAAGAGACAGTCACCCATCTACTTTAAGTTAGAATCCATGGAAAAAGGCGGAGTTTGAAGAGAAATATTTTCAAAGATACAGCATCTCTTCAAATGCTGCTAGGCTTCTGTTTCTGATATATCTTTGAGAGTAAATATGTTACATTCCTAGTATTCTGCAGTTCTACAGTTATATTCCAGAAGTAGTAAATATGCTGTTTTCTTCTCCTTTTTTATTCTTTTTATCCTTTTCAATGACAGTTTAATATTGCTCACGTTCTCTCTAAAAAAGTTAAAAACATATAATAATATAATAAATTGCAAAAATACCACTTAAGTTATTTTAACTTTAATTGTAAAAATAATGGTTGTAGGAGTGGAACTTGAATTTATACAATTCAGTTAACCAAAGACAGATCTAAATATGCAGGAATATTGCCATAGGTATAGTATAAGAATATTAACTTGAAAATGGAATATCCTTTGAGCAGATGAAGTCTTAGTTTCTAAAGGCTCACAAAGTATGACACTGTATGAATGTTAAGCAATGCAAATAGTGGCATTTCAGTCATTTTTTAATAATAATAATTAGTTTTAATTCAGTAACACTTTCAGGATTCAATGTAAATTTAACATAAATTTAACATATATCATGCTCAAGTGCTAAGAAGATTGAATTATATTTTGTTCAAGAGGGATTAATTAACATTAACTAATCATTGCTATAAGTTGCAATGTTACATGTATTTCTGAGAAAGTATAGACAGTTATACAGCTGGTTTACTTCTGCTTTTCCCTTATTCAGACATGAAAACAATATCATTAAAAGCTATTTCAAGTATTTTCACGGAAGGATATTGAACATAGAAGATTCTTAGATTTTGAACTATTACAATATGAATCCTACAGCTATCTATTACTATCTCCAGAGTAATAAATGAAAAATGCACAAGGTTTCTCTCATTGACTAGAAGAAATCCTCCTCCCAGTCTTTTTAATTTCTTCTTTGCCCTTTTTTGATTATCTCCTTACAGCCTTTAGAGCTTTTCTTGCTGTCAAATATTCAAATATGCCATTATTTATAGCACTGGGAAAAAAAAAAAAAAATTGTGTCAGAAACTCCTGGGCATACTATTTTTTTTTTTCATTTTCCATTTAAGCCTTATTAAGCCATTCCCTAAAATCAAATATGGCTTCATGAGTTAATGCCTCAATAATAGAGGGAATGTCTTTTACAACATTAAGACCCCTTCCTTTTGTGAATTGTGTGGTCTTCAGAGAATTCTTTTCAGGCTCTCTTTTTATTCTGTATTTACTTAATGACCTTACTGTTGATAGGCACTTAAAAATCATTTAAATATGAATTACAAATGATGCTAGTAAATCTAGTTAAAATAACTAAAAAGTTCTCTTTAAAAATAAAATAATCAATAGGAAGGTGGCGAGTCTGAGTGGATCATCCATCTATTAGTATCTGGATAATATCCAAAATGAGTCCAAAATTGATTTGCCAGCAACGACTTCTCAAAGTAATCTGACTGAATTGAAAGAGGGAAAAATTGAAATGAATGAAGGAAGAAGTGAACTATCTGTGTTTAATCTTCAGTTTCATCACAAATCGATTAACTAGCTGACTTCGGGTCCAAAAGAATTAATTATACTCAGGCCCTGGTATAATTAACAACACTATGGCTATCTCCCAAAATATTCATTAAACAGTCAGGAACAATATGAAATTCAAATTAAAATTGGAAAAGAGATTAAATAGAAGTAGTCATCTCTAAAAAGAATCATGCTACATCTGAGATGAAATCATTTGAGCAATACAAAATATGGAAATACATTTTATGTTACATTTAATTATCATTAATTCCAGCACTGCAAGCTGGCAGCTATTTTAGGAACATTACAAAGACTATAATGGGCTGGAATTTTAATAGAAATCAATCCTCATTGGAATAATGGGAATACAATTCAAACTTTCAGGGAGTGTAGTCCTGAAATCCAAGTTTTATTTTTAATTTCTAAGTTTAGCTGAGGAAATTTGTATTCTTTAGTATTCCTGTCAATCATTTTTTTAATGAAATAAGAAATATATACTTAGCTGAAAGTGGGCAGAGACTGAGGAGGGCGAGGAGGAGGAGATATGAAGTCTGATTACAGGCTTTGAACCCTTATTTTCAAGTTTCCTAATTTTGCCGGTGTAGTATAGAGATGGATAACACAGCCACTTACAATATTGGATGTATTTGCAGATTTCTGTATACAAAGTTCCCCTTTTTTTAAGTCTTTACTCCCCAACCCCACACCAGAATTTTCACCTCAAGATATTTGCAGTATTATTGTTATAAACTTCCATATCAGTTAGTTCATGAAAAAAGGCGTTTTTTTTAATTTCAAATACTAAAAACTGTCTGATTCTGCAGAAAATAATAGCAGCAGAGCAAAAGTAGTATTATATTCAAAACAAATCACCTGTGTTATTTTTATGTCTTGGATCAATGACTATATAGAATTTTCAAGAAAAAAAAACAGAAAATAAATATCTATGTACATCATTAATTACTAAAATTAACTTTCTTTTCATTTTATAATTTTATTTTAAATTGCTTTTAAGTTTTAATAGTTTTCATTTCTAATCTTAGCAATCAGTATCATTAGATCACACAAACTGCACAAAAAGCCTCTGCTCTCAATTCTTTAGATTTCTAATGTGGATCTCTTCTTTGATTCTTTTTGCAATGTTCTGTAAAGCTGAACATCAATTTATCAAAAACAATTTTCTATATCATTTGCATTTAGAATGAAAACCTTTAATTTTCTGATTTAGTGGAATGTAATCATCTTATATATCAGTTTTTCTTTTATTTAATTCTCTAGCTGGATTGACTCGTCTGTGCATAATTTTGCCTGTGCGTCCAACATTAAATTAAACAGGGCATTCTGGAAATACTCAGCATTTTAAATTTGTACAGGCTTTGTACAGGTTGCTGAGAATCCAGGAGTCATTAAAACACAAATGAGGAAGTTTTCTGCAAAATAAATCTAGAAAAAAACTTAAAACATTTACTTCTAGATGTTACTTCTTTATTATTATTCTTTCACAATATCCTGATATCTACACATTACAAACACAGTATTTACAGGAAATGTGACATCTAGAAGAGAGAAGAAATGGCGGGGAAAGGTAATTCAACAAACTCATCTGGTACAAAGTTTGATATCTCTCAAACAAGAGATGACAGTAGCAACTTGAAGGAATAATCAGGCAGAGGACAGTATATGGGAGAAGCCAAGAAATTTGGTTAGGTATAGGTCATGAGAACAAGTAGTTAACCAGTCTTTACTTTCCACTCAAAATTTTGCACCAGTTTAACTGTTATTTTAAAGGGGTCCTCCCCTTGCATTTTCAAGCTCGAACAAAGAGCCTGGTCAAAGAGAAAAAGTCATTTGAAATTAGTGAAAATCACAGAGCTGCCAAGGCAGGGAACACTCCAGTAGAAAGGAGCAAAGACACAACTAGGGCCAAGCTGGAACTGTTAATGAATTTTTTTTTAATTCCCCAATCTAGGTCTAAAAGTAAAGGATTGACTAAATGTTTGAATGAAATTACTTTACTGTAGTGTGGCTCAGCCTTCACTGGGAGCCAACCAATCATGGACCTGGTGGATATAGCAGTCCATATCAGTGATTGAAATATGTACTGGGCTTGACTGAGGTTGTCTCAGGATTTGTGATCAGCGTAGCAACCCTAGGCCATGCAGATCAAACCACTATCCTATTATCCTGAATTATCAGGGCACCTGAGGGCCATTAGCCAATACTGTCTCCAGCCTGAAAGGACTTTGATGACCAGCCAAAGATTCTCCATTGTTTACTTTGACACTGTTGTACTGAGGCTTATGGGGTCATGTAAAATGTTCAAGTTTATGGGAGACAAAGCAGGATAGGTGGGTACAGCTGCCTCTCTGTTCATGTTCATGAGTCACTGAAGTATTTGCTGATTGCTCATCTGCTTTCCTGCTGCTGACATTGAAGAATTATTTTCTTTTTGTAAATAAAGTTCTCTAACCCTCTGGAACAACTCAAGTGTTAGGACAGCAGGTTGTGCTTATAAACAGTAAAAA
>VZSG01000586.1:10674-22703 GCA_013398315.1 Nothoprocta pentlandii | reverse complement strand
TTTCTCTTTCTCTTTCTCTTTCTCTTTCTCTTTCTCTTTCTCTTTCTGAATTGAGGAAAGTAAAACAACTAAATATGAAAATGCAACAAAATTCCCAGACAATAACCAGAAATGTACCAGCATTTGCATTTACTGCTGTAATAGTTTGTCTTAGCATCTGGATACTATGACAAAGTTGACTTTGGGGATTTTTTTTTTCCAGAGTAAATCTTTGATAAATATGGTTAAGTGTTTGTGTATATTTGTTAAAAGAATATTAATTCTTTTAACATGAGCAGCACAGTAAGGTGATATAAACTATAACCATTGCACCTGGTGGTGTGTGATCTGCTATTCTGAATTCCTCAAAGCCAGATTTTTCCATTGAATTGCTCTGCATCCACTCTAGTTTCAGTAGAGCTCAGTGTATCATCACTCCCACTAAAATACTTATGGCCAAACTTAGAAAGAGGTCCAACACAGTTAATGCACTGGGGATTTTCAAACGTCTGGCAAAGAGTACTGTCCTGAAGAGCTTAAAATTACAGCTGATGACTTTGCAGTTGTTTTATTTTACAGTTTACTGTTTGCAGTGAAAGGAACAATGCCATTCTATTGTATATTCTCCTGTTCAGAAAAATATGCACTTCCTACACTCCTCTTCTGTTTTTAAGAACAGTTGAGGCTGTACATGTGTATATGCATATTTTAACACAGATATGAGCAGAGTTTAACTTCTCATCTTTTAAATTCAGAAGATAAGTTACAATAAATTGTAAAAACGTCTAAATATGCTGTTTATAAAATCGCTAAATTTTAAACTGCAATAAATAGAAGGGTAAATATTGTACATTTTTCAAAGGGATGGAAGAGATGTAATTCAGGTGGATGGCATCAAGACCATCTCAGTGAGGGCTTTAGAGCTGAAGAAAAGGTCTCAAGGAAAAACATTTTCATGAAACCCATTTAGAAATATTTGTTTTGAACTGTTCTGAAATATTATTAACATTTAACAAGTTTGGTGGAGATCTCAAGGATATGACACTTCTTAGATGTGTTCTATGAACTGCCATCTAATTTAGTGTCTTCTCTTAAGCGAAGATAAAGAACTATCCAATCTGAGAGGCAGCAGCCAGCTGACGATGGTCTTCCAGTTAACCAGTCAAGGTAGAAGGTGACGTGGCCAGGAAGTGCAGTAGCGGGGAGAGAGAGAAGCAAGAGATGTATGACACACTTCTCCTCAAAAGTGGACTTCATTAATTTCTTTGCTAAGCAGGAAAAGTATATTCTTCTGACAATGTTTTACATAACCTGAATGTCAATGATGTCAAAGGACAATTAAAGATGTGCCTTACTCTCTAAAGCTTATCCCTGAAGTACTCATTTTTGTCCAGTGAAGAATTTTGCATTGTAAGGAAAAAAAAAAACAAGAAATACTTTGTGTCAGTAAAAATATGGAAACTCAAATATCATCTTCTATTAATCAATAACATAATACAAAAAATTGTATTCTGCTAGTAGTTATCCGTCCTATGTGCTTTCCCCATGCTTTCTAGGAGTGATGCTCATTTTACAGTAACAATCATAGGACACAGAGAAAATCCAAGGCAGATACTCCCCTGGGATATTCAGGCAGATACTTCCCTGGGATATTCAAATAAATACTGAATAGTCACCTCCTTTCTGATGGTAATTTCTTAATTAAGTTAATAGAGAAGAGCAGTGTGAAAGCATATATCATGGTGTGAAGAAAATCTCACTCAACAAACAACACGTTTCCCACAGAGATGACAAAATCCACAGAACTATAATTAAACAAACAGTAATTGTTTGCATTACATGCTGATTCTTCCATGCTAGTTCATAGCATGATCATAGCATGATCACTCTTTTAGTGATATATAAATGTAATGCTAATGCAAGTTTATTTTCTATTACATGTTTCAGTCTAATAAAACACATGCTTTTGTGGTACAAATATCATTTCTCTTTGTATATAACTATTTTATTCAGATAATTGGGTTTTTTTATGGAATATTTTAAAACGTTTAAAAATCCTTTCCCAATTTGAAACAAACACCTTGAAAAATATATCAGGTAAAATTATTAAGTAAATGTGCACCTACAGTCTAAACCCCTGCAAATTCAAGCTAAATATGTGTATAGGTAGTACAGTGGGAAATACACTTGGAAAATACATTTATCAGCAGGGCTGATTAGTCCACATGTTGTATTATGCTCACTGTTTTGAACCTTGCCCAGTCTAATGCAGGCTCATTTGGATTCAAAGTGTGTATCTGCAACACAACTTAGGTGCCTCAGAGGTGTCCCGATTTCTATAGCAGGCACTTCTGTGCAGACATTCATGAAGACTGTTCAGTGCATGGAATGAGTTTCTTAGATTCCATATTTCTTTCATTATAAATATCTTGAGGAAAACAGTTATAAAGCCACACTTCTCTATTCTTACTCTAGAAGAAAGATTAGACCATAGCTGGATTAATAGAACTGACTACTAACAGCAGGCAATCCAAGCTTAAATCTACACAGTAATAAATTCTCAGTTAAATTATAGCTCAAAATTTTTGAGGAGTAACTTGAAGACTTGAAGTCTACACACTGCAGTAGACTCTATTGTGTTTTCTGGAAGACAGTTAATCTGTGTTAATGGAGAATAACTTTTTTTTTTTTTTTCCTGGCATATGTGGTGCTCATTTACTCACTTTTTTTTCTAGAAGTTATCTAATATCATGCCACAGTTTTTTTTTTTTTTTTTTTTTTTTTTTTTTTTTTTTTTTTTGTATAGCAGCACCCTGGCAGAAAGTTTCAAAGATACAAATAAGGCTGCTAGGAATTATAGAGTGTTTTGGACTAGAAAAGATGCTTATAACAGATCTATACTTCTAAAATTGTTATTAAAATTATTTCCATTTCACCTCTACACTCCCTTTCAATGAATAAGAAAATTCAAAAAAGCACCAACTATTTGAGCCTTACTTTTTGTTATTGTTGTTTTTTAAATTGAAAAAACATGCCTGAATACATTTTTATTTTGATGAACAAAATACTGATCTATACTGACAGCCATCACCATATACCAGGCATATGTCAATGGAATTTACCTAACATAAACCAAGATATTAAATATAAATATGAAAGAAAAATCAGAATGCTCATAACAGAAAGCTTGACTGATTTTTAAATACAGAGAGATTATTAGGCATCCCGATGAAGGGTTGATTCCTCTCTGAAATCTTAGGATGTATTCCTTATATTAATGGCTACATTCACTGTCAGTTTGGGGCATCTTGGAACTATGATTCCATCAATACAATTTTCAAGCAGTTTTGATCAAGAGACTGTATATCAAACCATGAAATTGCTGCTGACAAAAAAAAAATCCCTCCATCACCTCATGCTGTCTTACAACGCAAGCTCAATATCTGATGGATTAAAGAAGAAAATTGAAAGAATGAGCCATGCTTGGATGATATAGGTTTCTTTCCTCCCTTCTGCATGTATAGTAAGAAACTACATAATTAAAATTTTAAAATAAGTTTTTTTTCTCTGTAGTAATTCTAATAATCCTATCTAGTAATACACAATGAGTAAGGCATACCAGTGAACGCAGACTAGTTCAAATCAAAGGTCCAAACTTTCTAGCAAGGTATCTTTCCAGGGATATGCAAATCATGCAATGAATTATTCACAAGATCAGTCACTTAGGACACTAACATTATTACTTGCTGAGTGAATAATTTTGTGCACTTTGAATTTCTTTTTATTTATGTTGCTGACTAAAATGGGAATACAAAAGAAAAAGTCCTTATTGTGTTTGACTTTGTCAAGCAAAGATAAAATCCGCACTACCCAGGTGGGCACGCTCACTTTCAACTCATATACTGAGGCATGCACTGTGTTGAAGAAATACTAAGTGGAAGAAATGTATATTTTTGCTGTGAACATTGTTTGCCACTCTGCAGATTAGCCGGTTATGCTGTAAGAAAGAATACTAACTGAAAATCATTTCAATTGTCAATATTCTCCTATAACCATCCACTTTGTTGCATTTTGCTTCTATCAATTGACAGAACCAGCTATATAGAAGTTACATCATCCTTAGAAGGAATTCCAGATAAGAAACTGTCAGCATATCTACCTATGAATGATTTTAAACGTTGAAAACAGAGATACTAGATGGTCCTAGATGTGGTCAGAGGTAGGAGAAGAAAAGTCAGGAGAATTAGACGTAACTAGAATAGATTACTATTACTAGCTAATTACTAGCTATTTCAGCTGACTCCAAACTCCTGAGAATGGGACTTCATAGCAAAACCTACCTCGGTCTCTTTCCCTTACTTAATCTTAAACTAACCTCAGGTCTGCTTTAAGAACTTCTACATATCTGATATATGTGTCACTGAATGATCCTTAGGAACTAATCTCAAATCATATCCTGGTGACTTTTCCTCATTTCAGCTGTCATCAATATTTATCTACTTGCATTGGGCTGAATACCATTTCTAGTCCTACTCAGAGCTTTAACATCAGCTTCTGCATAGGAACTGCTGACAAAAGTAATCTAAACATGGCTGTGTTGAATGCTGACACCTGACCTCAAATTGGGGAAACAGCCTCTTCTGGACCCTGAGATTACTCAGTATTACAATATTTCTCAAAGTCTAACAGTATATGCTCTGCATGAAGGTGGCACAATAGAGGCTGGAGTTGCAGCAAGTGCTCACGGTGGCTTTTTCTAAGATCTCTCCTGCAAAATAAGCTGCAAAAATGATACAGTCGAGAGAGTAGCAACTTATAAGTCAAAAAAGACCTGGAAAAATATACATTTAATATACTACCTTTTTTTCCTGGAATCATCACAGAAACTTTATCGTCTATATTAAATAGGGAATATTCATGCTACTAGGCAAGCACCTGCCCCCAAGACCAGTTCACATTTTGAAAGGATGTAGTAATAAAATATCAAACAAAAACAAATGATATTTGTTCTACTGCAGTTTAAAGGAGAAAGACCTCCATAGTTTCAACAGATTCACTCAGATTGAAGGAAGTGGTTTCTTTATCAAAGACTGAAAACCATTCAGAGGTATACTGCTGCTCATTTTAGCCTCCAAATCCAATGTACTGACAAGTTCCCCTAGATTACAAAGCTATATATAATACAAAAACAAGACAGGAAAATGATAAAATACAGACCTCCTTGTCATTTTTATCACATGTGAGGGAAAAAAAAAATTGCTTAGGAAAGCTGGAAAAAATCTTCAGAGAAGTAGTTATATGGGCTAGCATACATAATCTAATAGACCAAACTTCAAGAGCAAAATGATGGGAGAAGGTAAAAATTTCAATAGGGTTATGGGAAGAAAAAGAAGGGAAGTATTTTCAATGTTTCCTCTATCTTTATCCCTCATTCCCAACAACAAGCTAGAATTTGTCCTGAAGCATTGAAAAGGTAAATTGACAGGCACTGAAAACCTCAGTGATCAACACTAATAAAAGATGGATTTATACCACCAACTTTAACAATATATTGGGGAGCCAAATGCTTATAGTATGGTATAACCTCCAGAAGAGTAACATGGAACATCATGTAGAAGCCAGCATAAATAAAAGGAAGGAAAAAGGAATTTTGTTAGGTCAAAAGAGAAATGCAAGTGTGACTACCATGTGTGCACTGAATACAGACAACTGTCTGGGAGGGCATTTGCCAAAAGCAGATCCTGTTCAACATGGCCTGACTGTTAGCTGTATGGAAGACCAGCCAGGGCATTACAAAGAGACTTCTGAAACAACAAAGAAATCAGCTTGAAAGGAATATGAAAGAAGAATTTGTAAGCAGTACTGCCTTTTTTTTTCCCCTTGGGAAAAGAGAGCAGCAGGAAAACCTAACTGGGCACTGCCTGTGGCCACCCGCTGGCACTGTGGCCTCTGCCAAGGCTGCGCAGAGCAGCTCCTGTGGGATGGGCAGCAGGAATGGGCAAGAAGCGCAAGGGCAGCAGAGCAAGAAGGGGGGACCCACTTCACGATGCTGGATATGACCTGGCGGGGGAGTGTCAACTCACCAGCATGTGAGTTCAAAAGGGGCATGGTTGCATTCACAGCCGCAGCCTGTCTTCCTCAGGAGGTATCTGCAGGCTGGGGAACCCTGAGGCACTTCCAAGCAAGGGAAGCCTGCTTATTTTCTGTGCGCATGTATGTGTGCATGTGTACACGTACAATGTCAGGTCTTCAGGGAATGCATTATAAAATGGTGACAAATTTATAGGTAGTTATTTATATGTCATAATGTCTGGCATGGTGGCTTAGCTGTTGCGCTACTACTACTGATCCTGAAAGTATAGTTATTTGCACACTGTGAAAGTACCAACAAGCTGCCTCAGTTCTGATCTGATTTAAATGATCTAAACTGAGCTGTTTTTCCCTGTGACAGCTGCCATCTTCATTAACACAAGGCACTCTGAGATCATTTTAGAACAGGCCGTTTCATTAAAGCATGGGAGGGTTTCCAGAGGAGAGGGATTCCTCATTAACCCAAGTGGGGCTTGAGACCAGAGAGGATTTTGAGAGACCCATGGATACTGCAAGCAGCATGGAACTTGTAAGGCACTGTGAGGGGCTTAATCAACAGGCACTCACCGACGATGAGAATTTTAGTAAAACTTACTATTGTGCTTCCACAAATATTTTGTTGCTACCTTTGGTTCTACTAAACTGTTACTATTAGGTTATTTTAGGTCAGGTCTTTCCTAATTCAAACTGCAGTGGCAATTGCAGAAATGACAGTTCTTTCAGTTAATTTCTTCTTGACTATGTGTATAAAAGGCAGTGTGATATCTGCAGTTTCTCCTTTCTAACCAGACAATTTAATAACTTTTTTTTTTCTTTTTTTTGGAAAAATGAAGGTAGCAGGGGAGAAACTTAAATTCATAATGAGCAAGGACCTTGATGCTGGATCCTTTTTCCCCAGTAATGAGTAATTTGCAGTGTATATCAATAAATAGCTAAAGGTGCTTTACATAATATGCATGCATTATATATGGATATATATTTCTTAATTTCTAAAATCAACTAGGCTTTAAAACTCCTCTACAAAGTTATTTTCTGCTGTTTGTACTTAAAGTATCTCTGGATAATTTCTTTTCAGTGATAAGGGCAGTGCAGGGCACTGTTCTATGTAAGTAGAAATGTTCCACACAAGAAGACGACAATATCTGTAAAATAAAGGATTAGCTTACTGTTAGCTCTGAACCAATCCTTTTCTGTTGCAATTCATTGTGTCAATTATATTCCTTCTTTTTGCACCTTCTGTGCCATGGAAAGAATTATAAAAATACTATTTTTCTCTTTCTAATAGCCACAGAGAAAAAAATTAGTTTACCTTCTAGCACTATAAAGAGCAATGGCTTTTACAGCATGCTCCATCTTTAATCTTCTAATGAGACAGGCACAATTTTAAATCATTTAAACCAGAAAAATCTGGAGTTCACTATAGGTAGAAAATGAATCCTAGCAGCAAGAGTTAAGAGAAATAAAATGGCAGTTAATGGCCAAGGCAACTTCTAAAGATAGTTAAGTTCTAAAGGATATTCAAACAGCATTGATTATCAAACAGTCTGATGTGTGACTGATATCTTTGGCCAGCCTCTGTAAATAATGTCTTTTATTCTAAATCACTATTCCAAACACTATTCCAAACCAACCAAATGTTTTGATCTAAAAAGAAATACTTAAAAAACAAAATCTAGAAATGGAATTAAGAGTTAATCTAAAAAAAAGCTCCAAAGTGAGAGCCCAATGATTATTTTCATTTGCCCTCTTTTCTCAGCCTTTCAGAATACTCAAATTTGATATTTACAACTCTTTGTTCATTATGAACTGCATTGTTCTCAATGCACTATGTGCAAGGAAAATATTTCATCCAGCTCTGACTCTTTATGTTTTCACATTCTGTTTAGGGAAGATTAGTAGAAGAATTTACAAGAATGGAGTTAATCAAATCCTTTTTTTTTTCTCCCAAACTGAGACAATTCAAAAGACTGAGTATGTTGCAGGACATTTTTAGCCAAAAAAGAAATACTAAAAAAAAAAAAGTTCATGCTGAAATGAGGAGTAAAAAACCTAACTTTCAGTCATCTGTTATCTAATTTGACTGAGAATATTTTCTGTTAGTAACAACCCTCATTCAGACAGAAAATATAAAGGCAGCTCTACTTGAACAGAACTTAAATCCATCTAACCTATCGTTCTGCCTCCAGCATTAGCTACCAGTAAATACTTATAGAAGAGTTCAAGATATTCAAAGACAGAAAGAGAGAAAAAAAAAAATGCATTCTCCTTGAAAACTCGCCTGGCTTCCAAAAAATTGCAACTCTGAAAATTCTGGAGCCAATCGTGATTTCTATTCAAAATACAATGGACTTTATTTCATGAATACATTTGTCTTATTTTAGTAACACATGACATTTTAGCAGGCATTATGTCTGTGGGCAAAGGCTTCTAGAAGGTCCCCAAAACATCCTCTTCATTGGATAGTCTGTAGTAACTGACACTGCCAGTGAAGTATATATATATTACATTCAAATCCTACATTCAAATTCAATGACTTTGAATTTTACATTTGAATATTACATTCAAATCACATGGCTTTACAGTTTTCCAAGGAAAAATGGATTTACACTGATTTACAAAACGCACACCTATCACCCCTGACATAGACTCAGTGATTTAAGCCACGTAAATACTTATGAACAATCCCATTGCTCTCATAAAGGCTACTTTGATTTGGTCTCGGTTGATCATCTGTTCAGTTATATAGTATTTTATTTTGATTCTGCAAGAAAATGAAAATGGTGGACTAAAGCAGAAAAAAAATCTGAGTTTTGTCAAAATCTACATAAAAACCACTTTTCCAGGTGAGGTATTCTGTTATAGATATATTCAAAAAGATGAAATATCTTACTTATAGCTGGAATCAGCAACAAGGAAGGAAAGAGAAAGGAGTTGAGCATATTGTTATAACTGCTAAAAGAAAGAGGCAAAGGTATGTTATCTGGTAGGACGGCACATGGACTGAAGAGCTAAACTAAAATCAGTGAAAATCCTTTAGAAGTTACTGTGTTAGTGCAACTGGAGTAAATATTCTGTGACAATAAAATAGGAAGGAAGTCTTTTAGAAGAAAAAAAAAAAAAAGGCATCTAGCAGGCTGTAATGGAATGCCTGCTCATATGAATCAGTAAGTGATGTTTTTTTCCTGGGTTTGAGTCATATTGTTTTGTGATTGGTTAGATATATTTTTTACTGCTAAATATTCTCTTGTTGCTCTGTCAAGAACAAATCTGCATGATTATCCTGTTATTAGAAATATCTGATCCACAACATTAAAGTACCTAGTGATCTGAAACATATACAGGATGATCACAGATGGAAAGCAATCAAGTCCCTGTATTACATTGACAATATTCTCCTAGGACTGCAGATTTTAAATGCAAATCAGACTTTTCTTTTCTAATTTCTCTATTAATTAACATTTTCTTTTTCTCACTATCTCATTTCAGATAGTATATTGCAAAAGAAATGTGCTGGTTCCTGCTACACACAGTTCATTGAATTTCATTAATCTATAAACTATTCCATAGAAATAGTGGCTATAGTTAGGGAATATGAGACTAAAATATATGCTTTGTGGCTTGCACAAATGTCCATAATATGAAAGTAAGTCCTTGTTCACAAGGACATTTGCTTCTTTCTGTCACACACAACAACAAAGTATGTTGTATTTCTACTTGTTTGTCCAAATATCTGCTTATCTGAAATGAGCGAGGAAGTTTCCAGTAGATCAGAACATAAAGTGCGTTCAGGTGGGATGTCTGAAATTAAATTTCTGATAGTATTTTCAGACTCTGTCTATTAGGTTATACCCTCCCACAAAAAAACTTTACTTGCACCAATCTCAGACGCCAAATTCAGCAAAAATATTCTTATAGCTTGTAGCTAAAATGGCACAATCCATATTCTTCAGCAAAGGAGAAGTAAATTCTACAATCTTTTGTAGATCATATAAATAGACCTATGCTGGGTCAGTGAATTCACTACTGTATTTAACTGATTTTAAAACAAACAAGGTGAATAACTTCTTGAGCACACTATGTACACTTGTATGTACACTATGTACTCTGAGTATTTGGAGCTCCATTCATTACAGCTGAAGTATCTGCTGTCTCATGAAAATTGGTAAGTGAAGTGTTTCACATTAATCAGAAAAATTAACATACAACTTTATATACAGAAACAAAAAATTACATTTTATTCAGACATCATTCCAATGGATAGTTGCACTCTCCTGTTTCCTTCTTAATACTGAAGGATGGACAAATGCTAACATAAGTGTCTGGAGGATAATTTCAGGTGTGAACTTCAAATCACTTTTTAATTAAATGACTAATTAAAAACTAATTTAACTTTAATTCTAGAGCAGTTTATATTACTGATCTTAGAAAAGTGTAGATTTTCAGATATACACATTTAAGGTAAAATTAGTGTAGTTCTCTTCAATCTCTCTCTGTTAACCTCAATGAAATCTATTCTTAATAAATATTTGTCACTTTTCAGAGTTGCACTGCCCCCAAAAAAAAGCAATGGGTATAAAAGAAATTGGCTTAGAGCAAGAATTGACCAGCTGCTTTCCTAAGAAATAGTTCCATCCTGAGAAATCTCTTCCAAACTTTTAAATTAAGGCCTATCGTGTAGAGCCCAGCGTTGGCTATGTCTCAGTGGGAAATCGTGTCTCAGTGGGGAAAATCCTGAACTGCACCTATCCTTCACAATACTGTCATACAAATAGTTTCTTATCTTTCAAAAGACTAAATAATCAGAAAGATAGCCTCATTTAAGCTGAGGTTTCCATTTCAAAACCATTTCTTTTGTACGAGTCTAATAAACTTCAGAAGTATAAAAGGAGAGAGTGATGGCTGTATGGTGTTGTATTTTCTTGTGATTTTTGATTTTGCTCTTTGCTCCCAGGGCTCATTAAAAGCTATTGTGGTATTTTTGTCTTTGACTTAGATGATGTTTCACATCCTGCCAGATTCCATCTGTGGAAATGAAAAGTTCCCATTGTAACTGAGTATTGTTTTTAGAAACAGTCATCAGTAAACATTGCTGCAGCTTCCGTTGCTAAATCATTCATGAGAGGAAGTTATCCTTATTCGGATTCTCTGAGTTTAGAAAATATTATTTCTTAATAACTTTACCTAATATCTTGAAGTGTCTGCTATGGACAAACAGAATAGCTTGTATCATGGAGCTTCTATATTCATGGATCTTCTGTATTTAAGAAATGTGCAAATCTGTCCTTTTAAATTTGAGTTTGTCCATTAGAGAATGGGAAAATTGTCCATTCCCCCATTGTCCACTGTGAGAATGTCCATTAGCAATCTTCAGAGATATCTTCACAGCAGTCTTCACAGGGATTCACAGATAATATTGCCTAATTTTTTGTGTGTTAAAAATAAAAAATATTTTTTATACCTCATACCTCAACTTATCTGTTTGCATGATTAGTCTCTCTTTTCTTGAAGTTTCTCAGTTAATAACCTTCTACCTAGCTAGATGAAAATTAGGGGATATTGTTGACTGTACATCCATAAAATCCTAGTTTTAAGGTAGTAGATTACAATTAAAATTCTTAAAACTTTGCTATGAGAAGTTGAATACATGAATTTCTTAAGATACTTTATTTTTAATCTAATATTTACATCTGTTCTTAACATATGCTGTTGAATATTTATCATAAAATTAAAAATTAAAAGTGTAGAGAAAATTTGAAATGTAGGTTTTTGCTAGCTATAATTGAGCAAAACTCTTGACATATTCTTACAGAAAAATTCAGGCAAATTTAGTATTTAGGAAAAGATCATAATGCAATTATTGAACAGATTAGCAGCAAACTGTAAAAATACTTCTAAATAGTTATTTCTGTGTTTTGTTTATTTTGGAAATGGAGAAACGGAGTTCTCAATTTCTTTTAATA